>JAJTUV010002678.1:0-144541 GCA_021653895.1 Mastomys natalensis | reverse complement strand
CATAGAGTGTTTTTTTTGAATCCTTAAACCCCCACCCAGTGACACACTTCTTCACTAGGCTACTCTTACTCCAGAAGGCTGCATCTTCCTAATAATGATCTTCCTGATGACTAAGCATTCAATATATAAGGCCTACAGTGACAATTCATATTCAACCACCACACAATATGTGCAGAAAGATCATGTTCTCAGAAAGAAAACATGAAATTTACTGCAGTTTCCCCTTTTGTTTTTATCTTGATGATTCAAGCAATTCAGTGATTCACTTCTCAAGAGGAAAGCCTGGTCAATTTGGAGATGGGAGAACCAGGATAGCAAAATGGCTCACAGATCTAAGGATTTGTGAAAATATGCGGATTGTTGGCATTCTTACTGTAAGTCAATAGAATTGCTTTGACTTAATGTAATCAGTAAATATCTAGTTCCTGTAATTCAAATACTATTAGTCTTGAAAAGTAAATATCATTTTTCATGTGACACAGAAAAATATATGTATATGTATTGTCCATAAGCTTGTAAGCTGGAAAACTCTTGAATTTATCTTCCAGTTTAAGAATCAAAGCATTTATGTATGGTTTGACACTTTAGTTTCACCTTATTCTTTTCATCTCTCTGTCTCTCCTCTGTTTCCTTCTGTCTCTGTCTCTCTCTCTCTCTTCTCTATATATATATATATATATATATGTGTGTGTTGTGTGTGTGTGTGTGTATGTATGTGTATATATATGTGATATATGTGTATGTAAATATACATGTATATGTGTGTATTATAAATTTTTATATTTATATGTATGTATGTATATGGATACATACACATATCATGATGTGAAGAGTATGTAGATTGTAAACAATGAACTTTATTTTCAGGGCACCTGAGGTTGATTTCTTGGGTAATTGTTTAATAATCAGGGCATTGTGGTGAATGCCTCTGTATACACACACCGACACACACAATAAAACAATTTATCCTTGCTTTACTCATTGTTTGTATGAATGAATATTTGTGAAAGTAAATACCTACCATTTTCTATTTGTATAATAGTGTTTCAATAACTTTATAAGTTTTAATTACTTTCTATAAGACAGGATCCATGACTATGGTCTTTTAAAGTGATTTAAATATATATACAAATAAGGCCAGAAATTAAACTCCCCTTTTAAGTTCAGATCCATTAAAAATAATAAACCTGGGACATTTGGTTCTGGTATTTGTGATTTTACCAAATTACCACAAAAAAAGTGGTCTAAAGAAATATACAATGGTTATTGTACATTCTGAAGGCCAAGATTTCTAAAGGTATCTTACTGAATCAAAATAAAGTATTGGCAGAGCTTAATTATTACAAAAGATGTTAGAATGCTATGTATTTCCTTGTCTTTTGCAGATATTATAGCACACTATACTCCTTGGCTCATAGTCTTTGTTCATCCTATCATTTTATTGCTTACTAAACCTCTATCACATTCTTATCTGGAACCTTGTGTTTAGAATGGATGCATGTATAAGACCCAATAATTATATTCCTATCTCAAGACCTTTAGCTGCATCTCAATAATGTCTTTGCTTTATAATCATATCCAGTATTTCTTGAATTTAAATAATAAAATTTGAGATGAAAGAGATATTAGTGTACTCAACAAGAGCTCTAAAGTTTGTCTTATGAGTTACTGAGCTGCACTGGCTCGAAAGTTTAAACCCTTGCCCTGGAATAACTAGTTCAATGAAAGATTCTGGAAACTAACACTTTCAACCTTGATGAAAATATGTTCTGGCTGGGAAGATATTCAGTGAGTAAGAACAGTTGCTAAGCAAGCATGAGGATGTGAGTTTAAATCCTCAGCCCTGAAATAATATTGTGCATGGCAGCTTGTGCCTGTAATCTCAGCACTGTATGTAAAACAGATACATGAAAATTGTGAGATTTTATTAGCTGGCAGTCCTCCTCTAATTTTGGAGACACTATCTCAAGGAACTAAGGTAAAGAATAAGGGGAAGAATGTTAGAAAAATAATTCTTTGCCTTCTACATATATAGAGGAACACACATTCAGGTATGTGTGTCTACATACAAAGAAATACATGTCTAGACAAGAAAAAATGAAGAGACAAATATATTTGAAGACAAGCCATTCTTATACGAAATCAATCTTTCACTAAAAATTTCAGTCACAAACTCCAGATCTAATCTAAGACAGTGTGTGTCATTCTAGACATATAGACTTCTACAGATAAAAGTCTTAGGTCTACTACATATTAGTTATCAATATTTTACTGTCAAGAACATTATATAAAGTTATGGTAGTTTCCTCTTAAAATATAGTTGATAAATAAATGATGAGTGCTTTATGCTATGGGATATTATACTTCAAGTACACAAGTGGAATAGGAATTGTTTAGTATGGCTAAAGATAAATCACTGTAGTTTTGAGTATTTAAGAAGTCGCTATGCAACCATGGGAAGTGGGATGTTCCAGGAATAATAGATACAGAGACAGAAATTTTTGTAAATACACCTATTAATCTCACTAATATTTTATTTGAGTAATTCATTAGGGACTGGAAAGAATGTATTATGTAGGTTCAGAAAACTTATTAAAAACCACCTGTGATAATTAACTTTGATTGTCTACTTGGGGGGTTGAATTGCTATAGACATGTCTGTAAGAAACTTTTTAGATTAATTTAGCTGATGTGAGATGACATGATCTTCATGTGGGTGGTACCACTTCATCAGCTGGGACTCATGGGGCATGAAGAAAAAAGTTTGCTGAACACAATCATTCATCATTCTTCTTCTGGATTGCAGATTGCAGATGCAATGTGACCAACAATCTCCCACAGCAGTTGCTTTTCCCTGCTATGGTGGACTGTGTGCCCTGGAATTATAAGCCAGAATAAACACTCTAACACTCTACTTAAGTTACTTCTTTTTTTTTTTTTTTTTTTGGTTTTTTGAGACAGGGTTTCTCTGTGTAGCCTTGGCTGTCCTGAAACTCACTCTGTAGACCAGGCTGGCCTCGAACTCAGAAATCCACCTGCTCTGCCTCCCAAGTACTGGGATTAAAGGCGTGTGCCACACTGCCTGGCTCTACTTAAGTTACTTAATTGAAGCATCTTTTCGGAACGAGACAAGTAAGCAGTGCAACATATGACTCGATGCCAGTACTAAAATTCTCAATCATTATATGGAAACATAAATGTTTTTCTTCTTAGTTTAGTCAGACCTTAAAAAGTAAAAAAGGACAGCATATTGATTTGTGACCCAGGACCCAAGGAAACCATGGTTCTGAAATTTATTTGTATACCATTTTCCCTTCTGTCCTAAGTTGAAGGATCTAGAATACGACCATGCCAATAGAAAAGAATAAAGGGCAGAGTAGTAAATACAAAAATGTTATACAGTAATCATTGTCTTCCCATGAAACATGACACAATAACTGACTCTACGTACACTCAGATCAGCTAAAACTTCACACTTGAAGAGTAATTGTAAAGTTCCTTATCAGGATGCTCGAGACTTTTATTCCTGTTTAGATGGTTAAAATGAACTCCTACCCTCTATGCTTACAGTCCAGACTATGCCATCTCCACCCTGAACCATCAGTAAACATATCCACAACTCTTCACTCCACTGAGGTCTTGATAGATAATCAGAGAGGGCTTAATGTACGATCAAGGTTTTTTATCTACTACTGCTTTCCAAGCAGAAAACCATCTTCCTTCATGATGCGGCAAAGGCACTGAAGGGATCAGGGAAGACATGAACTCAGCCAGGGAGATATTCCAGAGGCATCATGGGATGGAAGTTCCCACTCAATAAAGAACAGTGAGGAGTACCTTTGAGTGTTAGTATGAATCATAGTCACCTTCTCTATAATTCACTTTATTAACAAACATCCTCAAATGTATAGAAACAGAAAGCAGTGTTAATTGACATGAATAGAGAAGGAAATATATGGTGCTATTAAAGTAGGATTTTTTTTTATCATCTTTTTTTTTTTTTTTACTTATTCACTTTACACCTCACTCACTGCCCTCATCCTGGTCACCCCCTACCAGTGTTTAACAGTTTTGTATACAGCCTATCCTTCCCTTCCCTCCCCTTCTCTCTGAATGTGTGGGGTCCCCCAGAAAATCCCTCCCATCCTGGCACATCATATTTAAAAGAGAATTTTTTGAGGCAAAGAAAAATAGTTCAGCTTCTGAGTATGTTAATGACGGTACCCCATTTAATATTATATGACAGTTTTTCTACTTGTTTCATTGGAGGAAGCTCTTTAATGCTTACTCTAGATTTCTTTGTATGCTTACAACTGATGAATGCATATTTATCTAAAACAATTTTTAATTAATAAGAATATCTTGATTAGGCTGTAACCATGTTACAAAACTTAGGCTGCTGACTTTCATGCATTGCTGTAGTTAGAGAATAGCATAGGCTAGGATCCTGAGGGAGTATATTTAGACTCTGAATTTTAAGTAGATTGAGAAAAAAATATTTCATGTTCACCCACTTCTGTATTCAATCTGAATCAAATGGTCTCTACCTATATAGTCTGAAAATGTAGAAGGCTAAAGGAGATGGATCACTGCTATAGGTTAGCCTGGGGAAAAAATAATGAAATCAAAATCAGCTAATAATACAGAGTGAGACTATCTCAAAACCAACCAACTGAGTTAAAGCAATTTTCAGAACGAATTTGAAATACAAACCATTAGTTTAGTATATGAAGAATTGCCAAGGAACCACAAACACTCCAGTGGTATTCCATAAGAAAGAAAAAGTAAGGCTGTGGTTACTCATCTGACTTGAAAAGGGCAGGACAAAGTCCTGAACTGGTGGTTTCTGTAGTCTGCAGTCAGCTCCTTCCCTCTGGGAAGTCAGAAGTAGCTTTAGGAACAGATCGAGAAGGATTAATCTAAGTCCCAGACTAATAGGTCCATGAGGCTCCTGTCTAGTCAGGAATGCCGGGGCTATTATAAATCTAGAGGTTCCCGAAGCCAGAGCCGGTAGGCGCCAGGATCCTGTTTCCCATGGTTGGTGCGGAGGTGGTATGTCAGAATCCAAACATCTGATGTGAGCCTCTCTGAGCAACAGGAGACTAGTCAGCCATTAGGTCCTAAAGTCCAAAGATATGTCTTTGGGGCAAGAGCCTTCTCCTTATTGTTACAGCTCAGTTACAACAGCCAATCTTAGACATCCTTGGTGAAATAACTTATGTGCCCTATTCTAGGTGGACAGGGACCATATGAGCCTTGGGTTTGGGATGGGATTCTGGGGGATAAATATATTCTATTGGCTGAAGTTAAGATGCTGGTGATGTTCTATCTTCATGGGGAAGAATTCCAGGTGCTATGTTACATAATCTTTGATCACCTAGTTGGCTGTCATACTTAAGTGCCTTAAAGCAGGCATTGAGACAAGGAAGGAGTTAGCTCTGTGCCTGCCATCTCACACCCTGAGATTTCCAGGGTTTGAGCATGTTCCACTTCACCAGTCCCATGGCTATTCCTCTGGTGGCACTGTCCATGTGCCCTACATATAGGAAAAATTTCCATGTTAGTAAACCTGCTATTAGATCATCATAAGATGCTGCTAAATGACTGTATAACAGCCTACATGACTTTAGGATTTTGGCAAAACTGTTTCTACTTCTCTGTTCTTCTTTGCTGTTGTAATACACACTGTTGACACATCGAGGTTGGCATACTGTTATGTAGTACTGTTTCCTAGGGCAACTACAGAAGAAGGGTTAAAAGCTGACTAAACATTTTTGAGTACCAAAAATTCATATACTGAGGTGAGGGAAAGGACTGGAAAGAAAGAAGGTAGAGGAAACTGCAGTCAGGATGTAAGATAAATTAAATTAATTAATCAGTACATTTATTAACTAATAAAAAACATCCACTGACCATTGTGATAACCCAATGAATAGAACTGTTCACTTGTACTGAAACCTTATTGCCAAAGTTCAAGTCCTGAAAGGCACGAGAAAAAGCTGGGGGCCATCAAACACATCTGTAATCCCTATACTGCAAGAACAAGTAAGAGACGGAGAAAGGAAAATACAGCCATGGAGTGTGTAGCACACAGAAGTAGTGAGGAAGACCCTGCCTCAACAAGGTAGGATCAAAGAACTACCTTATGCATGAATGTATATATGTATGTATGTATGTAAGTATGTATGTATGTATTCTTTAATCTTTTTTACAGTCCAGACTTTATCCCCCTCCTGGTCCATCTTCCAACTGTTCCACATATACCTCAACTGTCCCCACCTACCTCACCCCTCCAGACCTCTCCACTCCTGAGGTGCCAAGTCTCTCAAGGATTAGGTGCATCTTCTCTGACTGAATCCTGACTCGGCAGTCCTCTGTTATATATGGTTGGGGGCCTCATATCAACTGGTGTATGCTGCCTGGTTGGTGGCTCATTGTCTGAGAGATCCCAGGTTTCCAGGTCAGTTGAGACTGCTGGTTTCCTATAAGGTTGCCATCCTCCTCAGCTTCTTCTAGCTTTTCCCTAATTCAACCACAGGTGTCCTCAGCTTCTGTCCATCGATTGGGTGTAAATATCAGCATCTGACTTACAGCTGCTTGTTGGGTCTTTGGAAGGCAGTCATGTAGGACCTGTTTGTAAGCACATCATATAGCATCAGTATTAGTGTCAGGCCATGGAGCCTGGCCCTAAGCTGGATCTAAATTGGGGCCTATCACCTGACCTCCTTTTCCTCAGACTTTTCTCCATTTTTGTCCCTGCAGTTCTTTCAGACAGGAAAAATTCTGGGTCAGAGTTTTTGACTGTGGGATGGCAACCCCATCCCTCCATTTGATGGCCTGTCTTTCTACTGGAGATTGCCTTTACAAGTTCCCTCTCTCTACTAGAGTGCATTTCTTCTAAGGTCCCTCCCTCTGAGTTCTGAGAGTTTTTTACCTCCCAGGTCTCTGGTACATTCTAGAGCCCCTCCCCTCCCATCTCCTACCTCCCAAGGTTGCCTGTTTCAATTTTTTCTGCTGGCCCTCAGGGCTTCAGTCTTGTTCTTCCCTCCCAATACCTGATCATGTTCCCCTCTTCCCCTCCTTGTCCCCTTTCCCACCAGAACTACCTTCTAATAGTTGTTCACTAAATCACATATGCCATCATGCATATACATGGCTTGGTAATAATAAAAATGACAATGAAATAAAAAGGAGAACTAACTGCTTTGAAGAAACAATTATTTAACCTACACAACATCAAGTGTATATATACTTATGTATCTGTTCTTTTTTTTTTTAATTTATTATTTTATTGGAAATTTTTATTGGAAATTTTTTTTTTTTTTTTACATTTCAGATGTTCTCTCCTTACCCCATTTCCTCCCACCCTCCCAGGAACTCACTATCCTTCCCCCCTCCTCCTGCCTCCATGTTGGTGTACCCCCACCCACCCTCCCCCGTACCTCACCTCCCCCCCCTCGAGTACCCCCCCCACGAGTCCAGCCTTTCATGGGACCAAGGATCTCTTCTCCCACTTATATATGTCCCTTGCATATATAGCTGGAGCCATGGGTCCTCCCTAAGCGCTCCAGGCTGGTGGTTTAGACCCTGGGGCTCTGGTTGGTTGGGATTGTTGCTTTCCTCATGTTGTCGCAAATCCTCTCAACTCCTTCTGCCTTCACTCTATCTTCTCCATTGCGAACCCCATGCTCAGTTTAATGGTTAGCTGTGAGCATCTGCCTCTGAGTATGTAGACCTCTTAAGACCTCTAGGAGACAGCTATATCAGGCTCCTGTCAGCATGTACATCTGACATCCACATCAACTTCTACCTTTGTGACTGCACATAGGATGGATATCCAGGTTGGAATGGTACTGTAGACAGTCCCTCCTTTCAGTTTATGTCTGCACTGTGTCTCCTATTTGCACCCTGAGTATTTATGCTACTCTTTAAGAAGGACTGAAGCCTCCCCTACTTGGTCATCATTCTTCATGAGCTTTATGTGGTCTTGTGAGTTGATTTGGTATTTCAGGCTTCTGGGCTATGATTATGTTGAATTACTATGATTAAAAAATACTATTGAAGCAAGAGATATTTTTTGTCTCCTCTGTAGACTGATATCAATCTGGAAGTTAAAGATTGGAATCCACTATTCCACAAATAGTTAAGGAAGAGGAGCAATAGCCATCGATTTTAAATAAATATAGTAAAAAGAGTCTTTCAGAAGGTCATTATACAACAACATTTGGGCCATCTCCACAACAGGAGAGAGTCATTCTAAATATACAGACCCCAAAGATTGTAGTCCATCTGTGTATAAGCAAATGTTAAGAGCTCTGAAGGGAGAGATCAACTCTAATTACATATTTGAGAACTTTAACATCCCACTTTTAGCAATGGGAAGATTACCCAGACAGAAAATTAAATAAAGAAACAGCAAAGTAAAATTGCACCCTAGAGTGAACGGGCCCTCATAGACATTCACAGAACATTCTACCTAACAGCAAGTATGTACTGTCTCCTCATTCAGTCCAGAGGATCTTTTTCTAGGGAGACCATGTGGTGTAGCACAAAACAAAATGTAATAAACTTAAAGAAGTCACACTGAGTAGCACTTCTGAACACACAAGAAATAAACTAAAATTAGTAACAAGAAAAATGCTGGAAACTAACTTATTTCTTGAGTAAATAATTAAACAAAGAACAAAGGGTGTTTTTTTTTTTTTTTCAAATTCTTAACAGCCATGTGAATGGAAGGCAGCATATCCAAATATGGGAATTATCAGGGAAACTTCCTGTTTTTAGTGGATGGGAAACTAATATAGGACCCACAACTAGAAAATGTCCATAGACTGAGAGATTTTGAAACACTCAGTCCTAAATAGGATGTCTTCATCAAACCCCCTGCCACTCAGGGCCCAGGAAACTTCACTGAAGAGAAAGAAATGTTTGTATGAGCCAGTAAGAATGGAAGATGGTGAGAAAAAGTGTATCTACCAGATAACTGCACATATGAATTCAGAAAGACTGTGGCAGCATGCATAGGACCTGCAAAAATCTACTCCAGATGGGGTCTCAGCACTGAGAGAGGTATTTTATTTGGTTTTTCATCCCTACTCAAAAAGGTATCTCCAAATGACCATCACTTGTAAAGGAAAAATTAGTTTTCTACAAAGTAGTCTCACTGGATGTATAAACTACACTTAAGGGTAGGCCTTGTCCCAGCAGTAGATGGCCAATACAAAAAGTGAACTCAATGGGGGAAAAGTCCCTTTGAGATACATCAAAAACAAGAGCCAGAAGGGAAACATTTAAACAGCAGTAATGGAGCTAGAGAGATGGCTCAGTACTTAATAAATGGCTGCACTTTCAGTGCAACCAGATTTGATTCCCAGCTCCTATGTAGCAGTACACAACAATCTGAGATTCCATTTCCAGAGAATCCAGCAGTCTTTTCTGGCCTCTAGGAGCTCTGTATCACACAGCATAAGACAGATTCACAGGGAAACACCATTCACACAAAATAAATAAATCTTTAAACATGATTTTAAAAAGGTCAAGTGACATACTGTTTTACGTCAACTTGACCCAAGCTTATAGTCATCTAAGAGGAAGGAATCTCAACTGAGAAAATGTCTGAATAAGATATGGATGGAGGCAAGTCTGTACGGCATTTTCTTAATTAGTGATTGATATGGGAAAGCTTAGTCATCCTTTGTGGTTCCATCCCTGAATTATGGTCCTGGATTTTATAAGAAAGCAGGCTGAGCATACCATGAGGAGCCATAACGCATTTAAGCTCAACGTTTTCCTTAGGTTTCTGGCCTTTTGGAGTTCCTATCCTGACTTCCATCACTGGTAAACAGTGATGTGGAAATGTAAACCAAATAACCCCTTTCCTCTCCAAGTTGCTTTGGCCATGGTTTCATCACAGCAATGATGACCTTTTAACTAAGACATGAGACCAATTGTCATTCTGAAGGAAGTAGAGAAATAAAATCTAAGGTCAAAATACATTATAGGAAAGAAATAAGGCAGAGAATAAATAAACAAAAAAAATGTTCACAATTAATGTAAGAGCACATGAAACCACATGTTCCTCAGTCTGCCAATAAAGTAGTGTGTGGAACTGACATTCTGCAATTTACTTATTAATTAACAGAAAATGAGCTCATCTTTGAGTTTCAGGGAGGACATAGTATCATTTATGTGCTGAGCACATTAATAATACAATACAACATAATTTGGTAAAAGGAAACTCAAATACATTAGATACCCTTCTTTATATGTTCAAGTAAAAGTAAACTAGGCTTCTCAGCAGTATAAGCATTTGCAAAATTCAGACAATTGGATATAGCAGAACATTTATAGTTGCCCATTCCATCATCAGTTTTGAGACATCATCAGACACCAAATGGGTTTCATAACACATGGATGCTTGACCACTTTCTTGATATCCCTTGCAATATTCTTTTTAATGTTGTGTACTATGTGTGGTATGAATGTGATGGTCTGACTCATTTCTTAGCATCTATAGGGAACCATTTGGATACCTTCATTGGACAATACAAAAATGGTAAGTCTCACATCTCTTCTGGTAAAACAACATGATGTTTACATATGAACTACACATTCATACCACTTTGAACTGTATCTACATTATACACAATGTCTAACACAATGTAAGATCTATACAAAATATTGTGAAGTTATATTGTTTAAAGAAAAAATGACATAAAGCAATTGGTAAATCTTCAATGGAGATATTTGTTTGTATGTATGTAAATCTGCATATGTGAGAATAAGTGAAGGCCACAGGGCAACTTCAGACATCATTCCTCAGATGCCATCCATTAGTTTTTGAAACAAGACTCCTCATTAGTCTGGAACTTCGCAAATAAGACAGACTCACAAACACAACTTCTTTTACATAGGCTCTGAGAATGGAATTCAAACCCTTTTGCTTCCAGAGTAGACACTTTAGTGGCCAAAATATCTTGACAGAACCCAACTTAATTTTTAAGATATGTCACTGGCTCAGGGTTGGTCGAACCTGCAAGTGCAGAACTCTAGACACCAAGGACCAATGAATACATCTATCTATATTACTGGTGAAAACAAGAGATGAAAAGCTGTTTGAGTCAAGGTTCTTTTTGTCCTGGCCAAAACAAACTAGAAGAAAATTCTTCTTGCAAATGCATCAAGAAACTTTCTGGTAGATTGTTTCTACCAAAGCCTCTGCTTATGTTTGTACCATAAGCAGTGCCTAGTCTATAGCTGGCCTATAAAAATATAAAGAATTGGGGCAATTGTTTTGTTCAATTGAGACCTCCACTGTTGTCCCTATGGGAACCTCCTAATTGATACCTATTCGAATTAGTCTGAAATTGAGAGGGACAAAACAGCAGCTATTTTGAAATAATGAGAAACTTTCCTTGCTCTTATACACTAAATGAAACTTGTGCTATAGCCTCAAGTATCGTAATTCCCTCATGAACAAAATTGGCCCAAATAATTACCCAATGCCTGGAGCAGCATAAATAAAAGTTCTCTAGTTTATACACTTACAATAAATGCTTCCACATGTGAAGAAAGGACAAAGAGGAAAAGGGAAATGCATTCATAAGTTACTAGTTACAGAAAAAGTTAATCAATGTTTAGCTTTCAACCATTTAGTCAAATAATGAAGTTACTAACATTTCTAAAGCTACTTAACCCTATTTAATAGCTCTGTTTTCAATAGCTAATGCCTATTGGATGCCTTTTTTTGTTTCTATGTTTCACAGAGTTTATATCAAGAGGACTCTGAGCCCTAGGTATTAGCTTTCAATAATGGTTTTACTCAGTTAAGGCATTAACCACATCAGAAGTATTTGCTAACCATCTGGGAACTTGTGAAAGGCTTTTGAATTAAATGAGCATTCTACCTTGGTATTTCTGAATTATATTATTTCAGATAGAGACTGGACTTTATATCATTAACCTTAATCTTGTCTTTTGTATACTGGGGAGATCTGGAACAAGTACTAAAAGAAGACATTGTCACTCATAGTTCACTATACAAAATAAGCAGCACTCACTATGAGCTTCCCACTGGTAGACTAATTGAATATTTTATCATTTATTATTTTATTTATTCCTTAGAAGGAAGTGGTAAATATTGATCCCTCTCTATTTTCCTTAAAGATAAGACATATACATCGAATAGAGAAGAAAAGGGATTTTGTTCCATTTTACAACTTTTTGGATACTATCATCAATGACACATCAAAGTGCTCTTAAAGGACGCCTACTTGGAAGTTTGGTTCCAAGAAAAGAGATTAGAAGGTCAATAAATGTAGAAACCTAAAGATGCAGACAAATGAGTTAATGAAATTATCACATTTCTGCTTTGCTATTATGCACCTAACTTAGGAAACCCACTTGTAGGGTGTGGAATATCAGTGGATCCATACTCTTTAAATAATGGCATGCCATAAAAGAGTAAATTTTGTGCTTTGTGCTTGGTTAGCTTTTCTGTTGGACACCTGTCTTGAGAAGACTCAAGTATCTACTGATTCCCATTAGAGAACCAAAAATAGACCCAAGTAATGAGATCACCATTATTGAACTAGGTGAACCAATGAGTATATTGAGATTACTTTTTTTAATGTCATTTTTTTGACTTTTTTTTTGTTTATAGCTCTCACTTTATTTTTTTATCTTTTTAAAAATTATTAATTATTTAAATCACATTGTAATTTACTTATTCACACAGGGATTATAAACACAAAAAGGCAGGATATGGGGAAGGGAATGACACTGGAGCATAGGTTTCAGGGGGAGTACAGATATTGTTCAGAACAGGGTACAGCTGGGTGAAGGTTCAGGGGACAGGTCAATATGACTCTGTCTATGATTCACTTGTCCTTATCTAAGTTGGTACTGTCCACTGAGGCTGCCTATTTATAAGATCTATGAATACTCAGGCTGGTAAATTTCCACAGAAGCTGCCTGTTTCCAATAGCTTATAGCCTTCTGTTTCAGAGATTACTTAAAGAAATATGAGTGTGGAGCATACAAGAGTCATAGATAATTACTGGAAGTCCATACTAGATGGGTGACAGCTTACAAAATCTGAAGCTTGGAGTTCACTGCATGATTCGAAGGCATCTTGGCAGATCAGGCAATCTCTTCTAGGTATCTTGGTTGATCTGATGGTCACCTTGACAGTCCATATCCCTTATATAAATTTGAGGAAGAAGAGGCTTTTTGCATCATCTCAGTTTCAGGACTTCCTGAAGTTTCTGAGTTGGATCCTAATGAAGCCCCATGTAGAACTCAATAAATCTTATGGACCTTCCATCTAGGACTCAAATAATCCACTCTATAGAAATGGAAATTTATATACACAATGGACTTAAACAAAGGAGACTTTAACAAAGGTGAATAGGAAAAAGGACATCACCTAGGCCAGGGTAACTGTTTCCCTTGTGTGGCCACTGTGAGCTGATAAAGTCATGGAAGTATCAACTGTCTGGAGTGAGTTCTCATGGCTCTGCTGGGTTGGGCTGTTTCTTCATTCACATATGTTGACTCTAGTTGTTTTTTCTCATGATTCCACAACACAAACCATTCACTTGTGGATTACATCACCATCTATTGTAAACATAATCTTAGTAAATAAAATTCATGAAACTACTATATCCTGAAATTTATCTGTTTCTTACTGGGATCTAAACAAAAAAAAAAGTCAAGATTTAAGACATTTATTTGTAAAAGGTAACCAAAGGAAACAATTGGAGTTGAAAACAGTTGGAATGGAAAGAATACATGAAGATAGCAACATGTGATCATTTCCATAGAGCTGAAGATCTCCTGTTCTTGAAATATTGATTATACCAAAGCAAAGGCAGCATCTGCTAATTAGGTTTTCAATAGCCTACTTTTGAAAATCCCCAGCCTATCATTCTATCCAACTTCAATTGCTGTGCATGGAAAAGGAGGTAAGATTCCTAACACTGACTTTGAATTCAGCATCCAAGGAATATGTGTAGCATCGCCACTTCCAATTTCTAAACTGAATAATAAAAGTCACTGGATGTGTTGGTTTGGAATTATTATGAAACTGGCAAATGACTCTGGTGGATCATACATTTAATCGTTCTAGAAGAAACAGGTGAAGTTACTCTATCCAGATGACTCACTTAACGGAAAGGAACAAGAGAATGAAGTGCAGCAGACATGACAGATGTAAAGAAACACAACTCTTTAGTCATTTGTTGTAGTATTTACCACACCTCTGAAAAATTTCCTGATATGTAGCAACTTCCTCTAAGCTAAAAATTGCAACTTGAGAGAAGCTCATCAAGTTTTGAAAAGTTCTAAAAGGAGATTTAGACTCAAAAACTCAACAACTCAAAAGTCTCAGGAAGTCCTTGAAACTTATCAGATAACAAGGCCCCTCCATAGATTCTATAAGCAATAATCAATAAAGACTGTTATGGACAATTTCCCAAACTATTTTTCTGTCTGTAAAATTTCTAGGATTCCAGTTTTCATGAAACATTACCCATTCTGTGAGGAGTTTTCAGGGATGCAGCTGCCTCGAGTTACACATGCTCCTGGACATTCATTGATTCTCCAATAAAATGATTGATATAATTATTGTTCTAGCCTGTCAACACTCTATGTGTTTTAATAACCTCCCAGCGTAATGTCTCAGCACATCAAGAAGCCATGATGAACAATATATTGTATTGTGCGTTTCCAGACTTAGTTTTATTTACGTGCTTGGTTTTTCCTCCACCTTAGAAGCAATCAAGACATTTTTTTTTTTAAAGAGAATGTGCTACAGCCCTTAAGATTCCTTTACTTATCTGATGAATAGTACCCACTGTGAATTCAGGTAGAGAAAGAGCTCACTTTGTAGAAAGATATTTATTAATGATTTCTCCATGGAACAAACCCAGTGAGTTGAGGAAATTATGCCCAATGTATAAAACTGATCAAGGTCTTATAATCATTTTTGGTTATGGAGTTGGCTAAGTTCATATATAGACTGTGAAAATTCACAATACCTTAAACTACAACACACACAACACACACACATACACACACACACACACACACACACACACAACACACACACCTCCATTATTACCTTAAAGTGCTAGATAGCATCACAGTGTAAGATGAAATATGGCTAGCCTTCAGAGTCTAGTGTACTTTTTGCTGTTTTTTTTTTTTTTTCTAAAATTGTCCAAATAACTGTAAGACACAGAGAAATAACTGTGGGGTTGAGTTACAAAGTTTTAACAGAATGGTTGCAAAATACATAGGAATTTGGAATATAAATTACCTCCCAACTCTTTCAAAATGAAACAAACAAACAAACAAACAAAAATAAAACAAAACTAAGTAAGCTTCCCAGAACACAGAAAGATAATAATCAATTACCTTAATATTCCTCAATTTTACACAGAGTCCAGAGGAAAAAGCAATCTAAATGAAAATGGTGTGAATTATACCACAAAGTTAAGGCCTCCACTATACTCATGTCTTTTAGCTTTTCAGATAGATCTTTGATCTTTTTTCAATATTGGGAATTCCAGTATCTATCTCTCCTTTTGATTTACTTATCTCAGAATCCATGGAAAATCTTCTGTCTAATGATGTTTCTGTAATATTGCATTGAGGTCATCACTTTTCTCGGTTCTGTAATGTTACACCAGATTACTGGATTATATAGTCTAACGGATCCCATCCAAATGTTGCTTCTTTGGTCACTGGAAAGCCATGGTAGATACTGAAAGAGAAAGATTCCCATCTTCCATGGCAAAAATCTTTTTCTTTTTCCTGTTTCTGGTATCACAGCTCTTCATAATCAGCTACTTAAGAAGTAGCTGGGTCATGATTCTGTCTCTCTCTTCCACTTTCCCTTCTAGTAACAAGTGCCCTGATGGTGTGATACATTTTTAAAGCTATACAAAAAAAGTCATATTGTATCCTCTTTTGTGAAAACTGGGTATGCTTACTATTTGTTAGGATAAAACATAATCTTTAAAGGTAACAGTCCCTAATAATTGGTAGCAATATTCTCTGTTAGATTATAATATTACAAAAATATCTTGCTAGAATAAAAGGGTATAAGGAATAACACAAAAGAAAAATCAACAGCTTGTATTTCTAAAAGCGTATTCTGGCACCTAAGCAATACATTTTAATTTACATGGCTGTAGAAATTGTCATAAAATATTATCCTGTTTAAATTTTTCATATTACAGAGGAAAAAACTCTAAAATCAGAGCTGTGGGTACTTGCTATCATTTATTTCTAAAACGCCTCTCTGAGACTGTGTTAAAAGCTTGGTCTTTGTAAAACGATAGAGTGTGAACTGTGAAATGCCATCATGTAGTCTCCATACAATCATTGCAGTAACTAAATTACAACAGTCCTGATTACCTATACTGTATCCACAGGATACTGGCTCTATCAACAATCAGTCAAGGAGGGCAAAGAAACTCATGGGGCTTTACCCATTAAAGCTGAACCATTGGTTATTGAAAGATTCTATGATAGAATGAGCAACTGGCTTTAGTTGCGTAGATACACTGACTTTGCCAGACTACCACAAATAGCTGGTCACACAGAGACCCCTGTTTAATCCCAGTGGGTTACAAACAAAATGAATAGACATGAACACAAGAGACATATTTGCAGGGAGTTGTCTTAGAGATGTGGGTTGTAAAAGTATTCTGTATGTATTGTTCATGTTGCAAAACGGAACTTAATAAAAATTGGAACACACATACACACCATGCACAGACACACGCATGCACGCATGCACACACACATACATGCACACGTAGCCAAGTCCCCAATTTAGCACTGTCAGAAATGAGTGAGAGATTTCAGTCTTTGGATATTTTCCCACAGCAAAGACTGTAGGATAACATCTTTTTTATTCTATTCTTGACCATGAGGTAAACAAGAGTCATGAAACAAATGTTCCTGCTAAGGCGTGCTGAGCCAACATAGGCCCAAAGCAACAGGAAAAAATCATTATGACTGACACTTTTGGAAGCAAAAATTAAAATAAATTCTTCCTCTGAAAGTGACTTTTTGTATGTGTGTAATTATGCACATGTATGTAAATGTTCACTTTTACTCAGGGTTTCACCTTTGTCTAGAACTTACTAATTTGGCTAGTCTGGCTATCAAGCTTACGAATCCAATTTTCTCTGTCTCCACAGGGCTGAGATTTTAAGTGTGCACCATCACACCCAGGTTTTTACAAATAGGTTCAAACTCAGGCTTTAATGCTTTCGTTAAAAAGCTGTAAAAAAAAAAAAAAAGCATAAGCTTTTCCTCTTTTGGATTTGATTAGTTCAAGTACTTTTTTGTAGTACCAAAAAGATTACTAAAATGGTACTTGTCAAGATGATTCCTGAGCTGCTAATATGGGTGAAATGGAACTGATGCTCAGATGCCTGAAATCATAGCTCTACTTCTCAGCCAGGTTTCTGAATATACCCTACATAGTGCTAGAAGAAACCACAGAGATTCAACCACAGTCCCTGAAGAGTATGTATTAATAGGAAAAGACAAGGATGTGTATCATATGTGTGTGTGTGTCTGTGTGTGTGTGTATGAGAGAGAATATATACCAGAACTGATAGTACCATAGAGAATAGTGAAAAGTAAATTGAAATGTGTATCTAGCATATGAGATAGTCTTCATTCAAAACAACTATATATATTATTAATATAGTGACTTCAATGGACAGATTTCAACCTTTCAATTCCTTGTTAAATGCAAATCGCCTTACTGTATTGTGAAAATTGGTTCATTCAATGTCATCTTTAACTCTGTGTGTTTTTATACACATTAGAGGCTGGAAAGCTAAAGGATTGCAGCACAGCTTCTTTGTGTTACACGAATCCTATCAGAAAGAGCACAATTATAAATTCAGGAAGAGGGTCCTGTCTGTGTGAGGGGAGGGACTGCTACTTAAAGATAACTGATACCTTTGAGGCCATTAGAGAAGGCAGTATGTCTACATAACAGATGCGAAGTTTTAGTAAAAGTACCTTATTTGCTCAAAAGCCTTCACTCTTTTAAAAGTTTTCACATTATGTATACATTGTACACTGCATTGTGTTACATAAGAGCATTTTAATATATGTATACCATGTATAGACTGAGCATAGCTCTTCCATTCACACCTACTTCTCATTACTCTCCCTAGTCAGTCCCTTCTACTCTCTTCTACATTCATCTCATGTATATACACATGATTTTCTATCTACATAGAGAAAAGAATATGATATTTACCATTCTAAGCATGGTTTGACTCAATATAAATATCCCTCACTGTAAACATATATCTTTAAAATGGTTTTATTTTATTCATATATCCATGTACTTGTCAGTGTGAATATTTATTACGTGTGTATGGAATGAAAGGGAGGGCAGAAGAGGGCATCAGGTCCTCTGAAATGGGAGTTGTAAGTAGGCCTTGTGAATCATCCAAGATAGGTGCTGGGAACTAAACTCAAATTGTAGTAATTTCATGGGGAGTTGCTGACCTGACCCATTCTATCCCATTTAGATCCTAAGTAAATGAGACAGAGACATCAGATTTTATAAACAAGCTGCTATCATTATGCTGGGCAAGTTCTGAGCTATTCTAGCCCAACTAGTTTACTAATTACCAGATAAAATGCCCTGTTATTTGGCAACTGAGTCTTGCTTTGTTCCATGTGTGTCCTCAGGGCAAGCTTTTCTTGGCCACATGCTCATGGCCCATCTTCACAGGCCATCCTGCCTCATGGTGATCTCCTGTTTTCCTTTCCTTTGTCCTTCTGTCTCCTTGTGGTTCCCACCTGAGATCTCCTTTCTTGATCCAAAGTTCTACCTCCTGCTCACCCCTGCCCAGTCACAGACCCTAGCTTTTCACTGACCAATCAGGGATTATTTGGGAGTATTCTTTACAGCACTTTGGTCAATACAATACCCATGTCTAGAACTTGAGGTACAGGTCTCAGCATCTGAATACACAGTACAGAAGACCCACCCCAACAAACCTGAGCCCCTTAGAAGAGCAGTGAGTATTCTTAAAAGAGCCATCTATTCCTATTCATAACTACAACTGTTATACATATACATATTTGTTTCATCTTTAAAGATCTCCATTATTTTATATATCAAGTGGAAGACACATCTGGATTTCAGAATGTTAAAACATATACATGGGTTTTTTTTGTCATTTCTTATTTGGGGACATTAAAGCTGATTCCATAAATTAGCTGTTGTGAACAATATAGCAGTAAACAACTGTATGCAAATATCCTTGTAATAAGTTGACTTAAAGACTTTTGGGTAACTAGTTTGTTATATAGCAGGATCATAAGGAATATCTACTTATAGTTTCTGGAGCAACATATTTTACCAATTTCCTTCATGGCTGGATGTATTTGAATTCCTACCAACAGTGTTATGTATTCCCTAAAGATATTTTATCTTGATTGTATTAACTAGTATGTAGACTAGTTGAATTTTTAAGATTTCTTAACACATCTTTGGTCTACTGTAACTACTTTGAATAGAGATTATACAATATCATAACTAATAACCATGAAAGGTAAAGTGATTTTTTTAAAAGAATGATTGTGGGAGATATATCAAACATGGAAGTTGGAAATATTCCTTTGACCTGCTTGGGTTGGAAATATGGTTGTTGATTTAGTCATAGAAAGTAGAACACTGATAGTCAGTCTGAGATGCTGTATTGTGAAAGACTTACTGAATTATTGCCTTTGGGGAAGATGTAGCTACTGAAGGGCAAAGGAGCTCTGGGATGAGGGTGGGCATTGTATTGGAAGTTACAAAGGCTGTAGTGACAGAAAAGTGAGCTGCTGCTTCCAATTGTCATGAAAACATAAAGAAAAAAAAGATTTTATCTTGATCTGATAGTTCTGATTCAGGATTCAGGTCTTAAATAAAGACACAGTTTCTACAATATCCCTGAGAGTCTTATGTAGATATACTGACTATGAATATATTTAGAAGATTCTATACTTTGAATTCCAGTCATTTTATTGGCTTGCAATTTGCAGTATGATTGTCTGCTGTGATTTTGTTGTGTCATGAGATGAAGTTCATTGTCAGCAATATGGCCTAAAAAGTTATGAATGCTCAACATGCCATGTTGCTAAACTGTACTCTGTAGGTTAAGTGCAAATAAATGCAATTTTGAGTTGTGATATTCTCATAGCTTGCTTGGACACAAGTGTGTCCTAAGTGAAGAAACATCTTCTTTTTCAACAGTTGAATACTTAGAAGCCATTCCATCCCCCAGTTTATGAGCTGCAATAGTTGAAGTTGTTATAATTAGTTTTTTGCCAAAGATTATCTATTTTTCCACATCTCTACCATCTGTATTATATGTGCATTATTATACACAAAGCAAAGAAATGAACAAGTGAGAAATAGAAATTAATTTAAATTCAGAGGAACAGACTTTTCCTTATCAATATCATCAAATGCTTGGGATTGGGTTTATAGATAACTAAATATAAGACTTATTTAAGTGACAATAACATATACAATGATTAAAAATTTGAAGCCTGGGGTTCAAGAGCACTGACTGTTTTTGCAGAGTACTGAGTCTGATTCCCAGCACATGATTGGCAGCATAAAACTGTATTTAACTCCAGTATTAGGGGATACAACACTGTCTTCTGACATCTGAAAGCATCAGGCACACATATAGTGCACAGACAAATATGCTCATAAAACACTGTTAGACATAATACATTTTTAAAGAAACGTGCTGTAGCTCCATGTTCTCTAATTTATGGTCCTTCTCAAATGCCTGGCTACTCCATGCTCCTGTTGTGTAGACTAAAACATCTAGATCAATATTTCCTGCCACTCCTTTACAAAATACAAAATATAATTTCCTTTGTTTAATAGAGTTTCTCCCAAGGCTGTCTTCTGAGCCTACCCACCCCCATTATCCTCTCCATAATGACTATCTTTCTCCTACTTTTAGTTAAATCTCTATTGTTTAATCAATCTTCTTCCAAGGCTTTAAAGAAAAGCCAGTCTTTCCTTTTAAGGTCCAATTCATTTTATCTTTCATTATTAATGCTCTTCTATCTTCAGGCTCAAGAAAATGATTCCCAACGAACAGTGCTGTCTGTCCTCAGAAAGCTTGTTCTTGTAGAATAAGTGGGTATCTGCTCCTTTCCTGAACTGACCCACCCACCTACTACTATCGTTCCTAGCTACCATAAACAACATAAAATGTATTAAAATTCTTATTGTGTGAATGAGATTATAGATGATAGCATGGTCATCACTTTTCTTGAAAATAAGTGACTCTTGCTGAAATAGAATACAATTTCCATTGAATGAATAGATAAATAATGGTGTAGACAGACACTCAGGAACAAAGAACAAACAAAAACACTGGAAGATCAGAGACCAGGAAGCTTTAGTAAGAGATTCACAGATTTATTCCTTAAAGTTGTATAGAACATAAGGGAGTCTGTGCTCTGAATGGATACTCCCCAGGGCTATCAAGTCTCTTAGTAGTCACATGAGTAACAGGACAATCTACCACCTGTGTTGTTATTGTTTAGCCTCTTCTCCTTATCACTTCACATTAGAAAAATGGACTTCACAGAGATGAAGACACAGCATGAAGTCAGAAACATAGATGTGTCACTAGGCCGAACCTGCTGAGTACTACATCTGCCATCAACAGAATCGACAACACAAAAGACTCAAACCACGGGGCTCCAACTGATAACTCATAGCATGTCAGTTATGGGAAATCCCCTTAATCCCTACAGAAAAGTGATTTATTCTCATTGGATAAGAGATTAATCTATACACTATAGAGTAACACAAATTTCCCTTTCCTTCTCCGTACATTAGTTCCTTGTGGAGTTGTCAGATGTCCTATTCACTATATAGTCTCCAGCATTATTTATTCTGGCCAATGAACCATTTTATAAATGACATAGGATATGTGGGTGTATTCTTGAAAGGTGAAATATCCTTTTCAAGAAGACTACATTTAAATGTTCTGGGATCTGAAAAACAGAGCTAGGGGTATGTGAATTGCCAACAAAGCATCAATATCTAATCCTGTACTCAAAAGGCTGAGGCAGGAGGGTCATGTGTTGGAGAATACCCTGGGCTACATAAATAGACCTTATCAAAAAAAGTTGGAGCTACACTGTGATGTAATGAAGGAGTTGAAGCTTAGAGACCAGCAAGATACTTTAGAGACGTCTGTCACTGACTTCTACAACTTCCTAAGTCTTTGAACCCCTACAAACTACAAATTTCCATGCATTTCAGTTGCTTTTTCTATAAACCAAATAAAGAATAAATTACTTTGGGGACTGTTATAATAACGTATGCCAATTTAAAAGTTAAAAATTGATAAAGTTAAGAATCTTACCTCCAAATTCACTAACCCTGCAGACACACTGAAGTTATTAAGAGATCACAGACATGGGAGTCAAGAGAAATCTGATCAATTGTTATTGTCTTGTGAGCCATGGAGGCATTTGAATTTACCTTTGACATTTACGTGACAGTGACGCTACTTCTGAAGATAACATAGATTTTCTCGAAGTCCTTACATTAAGGTTTACTTTGTCTTTTTAAGATTTACATAAATTGTTTATCTTAATCATTGGATGCACCTGAGTCTGTAAAGATGTTGCTGACAGAAAATTTACTCATGAATTAGAAGCTCTTTGCTTGCCTCTCAGGGAAATTTATTTTCCCTCTTCCTAAACAACAGTGGATTGAGAGAGATTTCCCCAAAATAGTCGCTGACTACTGGATTTCTGTTTTAAATGCTTCTTATAGTCCTGTCTATCTCACATGGTTCATCTTTCACAGGCATCTCTGGCTGGGTGATACAGCATACAGCAACTTCACAGACTCTTGTATCTTGACATATGCCCTGAACCCACAGGGGTTTTAGCATTTCAACAATATGCACCAGATCTTACTCTATACTTTCTCAAAATGATCTTATTGTTAAATCTTACTACATCAGATATTTGACTCTTCAAACACACAAAACTATGCATACTTTTAATTTAGAAACTTTCCATCTTAATGAGTCTCAAAGATCTATTTAGAAACTTGGAAACTGAAGAATTAATTAATTTTGTTCCTTTGGTTTAATTTTGTGTTCTCTTTCCTGAGATGTTAAGTTGGAAAACTCTTTAAAACTTAAATGGGGAAGAGGCCAAAAATTAAGAATAAGTGACTAGGAAATGCACACAGACACTGATATCTCTAAATTTTCTATTATCCACTGGTTGAAGTATAAAGCAGGATGCCAAAACATGGATACATAAATAGAAATACATATTCATAAGCACCAGGTATCTTTGTGCAGTAACCAGAAATATCCTATTCAAGAAGACTACATTTAAATGTTTCTGGCATCTTCTATATATATATAGAAAGCAAATATTCTCAAAATAACCATTTTTGTTTTTGAATAGCCACCAGAATAGCTATATCATCATTCAATATGGAACAAATATTTTATTCATTCTTCATGGAGAGGACTCCACAGAGTGGATTAAAGCCAAATATGAATCTTTCAAGCAGGAATGCTAAGTGTTCTTTTTATACATATAAAGAACTTCTGTATGATGAAAGGTGAACTCTTGTGTGTGGGGAGGCCATTGGATTCCTTTTGTGGGTGTTAGAAACCAAGTTTTTCATCTCTCCTATGTTGGCAATTTGACAGCAGAACAGGAGCATGAGTATAAAGGTGAGGCCCTGTGAGCTCGGCTATTAACTGTGGGAAACCTTGCTGTTAATCTAGGAACACAGAGAACACTTTGTTACTTACCTCAGAAATGAACAGTGTTCAGGAAGCTCAGAGAAAATGTAGGTTTGGGAAGAGTCAGTTGCTGAAACTAATGAAAGTCTGCGTGAGCAGACCTTGCTGAGCCTGTGCAACAACAGTATTTGAAAGAGGATGCAGAGCCATCTAACACAACATTTGTCCCGATGACAAAAAGGATATGTCCTCCCCTAACATGCTCCATGCTGTATGAATAGTGTTTTCTTAGGCTGGATATTGTCCTTAGAGAATCAATTATACAAGCAGCATTTGGTTCCATATGAAGGACGTAGAAAAACTGTGCTTCTGGGTAAACCTACAAACTACATCCATCTGTTACCATCTATCTCATACAAACTGTCAATGAATCAGGGTGAATTGATACTGTGAGGTCACATGGGCATGCTAAAATCATATCTGGGAAACCAGGCCCCAAAACATATTGGACATATCAGTTCAAGGAAAAGTTATGACTCCTTTACCTGGACTCTATAAAATGGTGAACACCTAGAGCTGTGATGGCAATGATGCTATATTTGACACTTGTCATTTGAAATTGTGTGTGTGTATGTGTGTGTGTGTGTGTGTGTGTGTGTGTGTGTGTGTGTGTGTTTGAAATACCAACAGGCAGAGAAGTTCCTATCATCTCTGGGACTGCAAGGCCAGTTGACTGCCACCTTCTGGTTCACTGGCTCATCAGTTAGGACCTGCATCTGCTTTTCCAACCCAGTCCTGTCTGTTCATCTCCACAGCTGGACTCTTCTTCACTCTCAAATCTGGACTCTCCAGTGGCCTGAAATGAGCAACTCCCCTGAGGCTGCATGACTTGTGAGCTTATCAACAGAGATTTGATTTACAGTTCAGTTAGCCCACCTGCAAAACCTCTTAAGCTCTGGTGTAGCCTCTTTAATTTGTATTCATTCAGGAAACCATGTATCAGCATATGTATAAATGTACTGTGTCCTTTGTGACACAAGATGATATTAATAAGATTAAAAATTTTCAAAAATCTAAGTTTGGTTCAGCCAGACTGCTAAAGTAGTTAGGATTATCTGAAAAAGTGCTGCCATTAGAGCCACTACAGCTTGCGAATTTATTGTTATTCAGTAAATTCTGACATGATTAAAATCACAAATGTCTCCATCTACATTTGTGTCATCATGCATTCACATCACTTGACTCTGTGGTGTTTATTTCTAGAATTTATATGACTTGTGTTTCTTACTCCATAAAAGGGCAATGCTTGGTATTACCCTTTTAGCTCTTAGGTATGCTGGTATTTTCTTCTGACATAACATGATCCTCTGTTTATTACCACCTTGGACTTGAAATCATTGTGTGTTGGTAACCACAGCAACTAACTGGACAGAGAAATAGTAATGTAAAGGTCACAAGGCCACTACACTATGTAAGGAATGGAGAGTTAACTGAGGAGAGGACTCAGTGATGCAGCCTCCACAAGGCCATTATCTATAATGGGGTGGGACTTTCTGATAATGCGGTTACTTAAGCATCCTTCATGTTTCTGTAAGTGGCCTTTGTACTGTAAGGAAGCCCATAAACTCATTCAAATCGGAAGCTGGTAGAGTCATTACTCTGTTTGCCACTGGTGTCCTATCGGGGGTAAATAGACATTTGCTCATAGTTCTGGAAACATTAATATGGCTTCTATCTGTAAAAGGCGTTCTGATGTATTTGTTATGGGCAAAACAACAAATAAACAACATGAAGACTGGCAGTCATCATTGCCACAATGCTGATGAAAGACAAAGCTGGCAAGTAGCCTCCAGAATGAATTGCAAGACTCTTCAGTGTCCAGTCAGGGAGTCAGAACATTGTTTTCATAAGCACCCAGTGTTTGTATAGAGCCGTGAGTTATTCAGTGCTCAACGCAGGAATGACAGGTTAGAGAGATGCTAGGAAACAAAGAAGTGGTTGAATTGCACGAGAAACTGTGCATAGACAGTATAGGGACAGAAACAAAAAAAGGTTTCAAAAGCCAAGTGTTATTAAAGGAGTTTTATAAAGAACAGAAAATTTAATGTATATTTTTCTCCCTCTTTAAAAAGAGAACGGGACTGAGACAAGTAAGAATTTTCATATAATTTCTGTCTTAGTCAGGGTTTTTATTCCTGCACAAACATCATGACCAAGAAACAAGTTGGGCAGCAAAGGGTTTATTCAGCTTACACTTCCACGTTGCTTTTCATCACCAAAGGAATTCAAGACAGGAACTCAAGCAGGTCAAAAGGCAGAAGCTGATGCAGAGGCCATGGAGGGATGTTACTTACTGGCTTGCTTCCCCTGGCATGCTCAGCTTGCTTTCTTATAGAACCCAAGACTACCAGCCCAGGATGGTACCACCTACAATGAGCCTTCCCCGATTGATCACTAAATAAGAAAATGCTTTACAGCTGGATCTCATGGAGGCATTTCCTCAACTAAAGCTCCCCTCTCCATGATAACACCAGCCTGACTCAAGTTGACACACAAAACTAGCCAATACAATTTCCCATAAACTCAGCTATATAACAAAGGTCTACCCTCTAATCTCATACACATTAAGAGGTATCTCAAATTAGGTACAATGAGCTCTAATTGTGACATCATAAATGTGTGCCAAACAAGCTCCCATCACAAGGCCTACCTTTGCCAGCCATCCCATTGGAAAGGTAAGATTTTATGTGTTCATCCACTGATAGTGTTTGGATGATAGACTATTTTAAAACATGTCACATAGCTATAGAGACCACAACGAAGATATACTCAGATTCAGAAAAGATGCTCAAAAATCTTTTGCCCAAGTATATATGGGCAGATTTACCTTAAAGATAAATGAATGACTCTAGTGACTGTACAATACTAATACTAAGATATAAATGTAAATAGGGAGAAATACAAAGATATAGGATCAAGATGGATAAGTGTATGTTGTATAGGCAGAGGCTGGGATAGGATTATTTATATTCTAGGGATAGTGTATATAGTTTAATGTGGGAAAATTTGAGCATAAAGATTATGCTCCTTCACAACACAAATAAAACTAAAAATAATATGAGAGATTCTTATTGGCTGATAGATGTCAGTGCTCAGCGAGATGAAAAGTGGTTTTGCTCCACCATGTTTTAGCCTCTAGTTCCATAATTTTACATATTAACCTGTGTAAATCAAGATGAGGGTCATTAGGACATAATTTGTAAAGAGCAGCCATTGGTAATCCCACCATGACCCAGAAGTATATCAGTGACTGATAATATACAAATTGAGTTACTGTCACTACTACTATTACTATTACAATTCCTTACTTCTCTCCCTCCATTTTCCCTCTTCCTCCTCTGTCTCTTTTTCCTTTTCTTCTTTATCCTCTTTTTTTCTCTTTACTGGGATTTTGTCATTTACTCAAGTTACTTTCAGCTATGGTGATATATTATTTAAAGATTCAAATTCTGTCTCATAATTTCAATGAGTTCACTTTTTATTTTAACCAATATTGCTAGGTGGTTTGTGAGCACACATCTCTTTATATATTTATCAGTAGTCCTTTGTCCAAATTTACTTTTTACTTTTACTGTTTTAATAATTGTAAATCTAATTATTTTTATTTCAAATGTAATGGTATTGTCCATAATTTTTTTTCTTGGATATATTCTTACTGAAATTATGTACTCATAAATGGTGATTTTACTCCTCATGAGTTCTTAATTTTGTAAGTGGAGCTAATGTTGGGTATTGCTTATTTGAAAGTCCTAAGTCTTCTCAACTAAATGGATCTCACAAGTTTGTCCTAGTTGCTTATTTTCAAGGTGGTGTGTCCTGATTGAACATTTATCAGATAGGGCCATGTCTGAGTTTATGACTTTTCTGGAGGAAAATACCTTTCCATTATTATTCTTTGGTAAAGTCAAAATTTTCTCATCTGGGCTTCTTTCCTTCTTCTTCATGTTGTCTTTGTATTTCTCATTCTATGCAGCAAAGTCTGTAGCTTTTTATCAAGGTCTCCCTTTTTTCTCCCATTTAATATCAAACTAATATTCCCCTGTCATTTTGATACCATTTAAGGCCAAACAACTTGGTCATATTTTCTCAGAGCAATGAATTGCTTAATCAATCATATGTCAATTATCTTTTAAATTCTGCTTCTTAGAAAGTTCCTGAGCTTCTTATATCCTTAGATCTATTTCTTAAAGTAAAATGCTGTATTTCTTTGCATTTCATAGCTCACTTTTAAAGCAAATATTTTGTTTTTTTTCGCAATGTTAACTAATCTACATTTTTTGAATCTAGTTTTACATTGCCATGAAAGTCAGAGGCAATAATGTACTACATAGTCTTCTGCTACTTATAATGC
The DNA here is from genome assembly GCA_021653895.1 of Mastomys natalensis. Classification (NCBI taxonomy): domain Eukaryota; kingdom Metazoa; phylum Chordata; class Mammalia; order Rodentia; family Muridae; genus Mastomys; species Mastomys natalensis. The sequence goes on along the minus strand of JAJTUV010002678.1, from coordinate 116,338 downwards.
CACTAACAATGGAAAATTGAGGTATATTGTGTAGTTTGCTAAGTGGAATATATGTTCAAAGTTCTACTATAGAACCTATAGGAATAGCATATTTTCAAATGGTTCAATGAAAAAATGAAAAAAAAAGTAAAGAAAAGAAAAATACATAGCTCAAAATTAAAAGCACATGTGCAAATACTGTAATTAAAATGCCCAAAATTCATGAGAAGACGTTTATCCAAATACAAGATATAAATGTGGGCCTGAAAGATAACTTAGCATTTAAGAGCCCTTTCTGCTCTTCCAAAGGACCCAAGTTTAGTTTCCAACACCCAGACTGAGTATCTGACAATTTTCTGTAACTCCTTATCCACAGAACATACCAACTTCTTCTGGTCTTTTCAGACACTACATACGAACACACATATAGATACACAAACACTCAGACATACACATGCTCATATACACATACATAAAGACAAATTTTCATGCACATATGTACAACACACTCAAACAAATAAAAATAAAAGTGAATAAAGAGACGTAAATATTCCACATAAAATATATAGAGAAAAATTTAATATCACTGAACTTTTTTTTATAAAGTCTAATCAAATCCTGACTCTAGTCGGAATGCTGATTGTAAAAATATGGAACGGTAACACATTCAAGGAAGAAAGTCTGGGAAAGGCACACATCTATTCTGTAGGGATGTATGCCTCTGTATCCATTATGTTAGAAAGTATTGCATCTCATCAAGGAATTAAGAACAGACTTGCTATGTGATCCAGCAACCTCACTATTGAGTATCATTCATCCAAAGGAAGTAGAATTATATATTCAAAATGTAAATGTTTGCTCTTATTCACTGTAGGTCAAGATGTGGAATTACCTATGTCTCCATCAACATTAAAAAAAAAAATCTCTTGTAATACACAAGGGACTGTTATGAAGCCATCAACTTTGCAAAACACTAATGTCATTGACAATATGTATTCAGCTGGAAGACACTGTATTAAATGAAATAAACCCAACAAAGAGCCAAATATCACATGATTCTATTGAATTTGGGGACTTAAAAAAAAATACTCATCTCATTAGAAGAGGAGGGAAAAGTATTACTTAGCAGAAGGTAAAGAGACTAGAGGGGAGTTGTAGAAAGGATTTGGCCAATTACACAACATTGTAGGTGGATGGGAAAGATGAGTTCTAGTGTCTAATGGGCTGTAGGGTCATGTTTTTTTTTTTTTTTTTTTGGTTTTTCGAGACAGGGTTTCTCTGTGTAGCTCGGGCTGTCCTGGAACTCACTCTGTAGACCAGGCTGGCCTCGAACTCAGAAATCCGCCTGCCTCTGCCTCCCAAGAGCTGGGATTAAAGGCGTGCGCCACCACCGCCCGGCTCTGTAGGGTCATTTTTAACAACACTGCACTATATGTTTCAAAGTCACTACAGATGGCTTTCAGTTGTCAACCAAGAAAGGATGATATGTTAACTGTCTTGCACTAATCAGCACATGATACACATATATACACATACACACATACACAAACACACACACACACACAAATTCATACTAGTACTCAAAACATATACAATTATTATGTGTCAAAAATCCAATGGCACTAACATTGTTTAGTAAAAGTTACTTGATAAAATTATTTTATCATTAAGAGGATTAAAGTAAATAACCCCAAAACTAAAGTAAATACTAAGGGGTATGGTGCCTGGGAAGTTGGAGGCACCAGATGCATACAGCAAGCTCTTAGTGTGACTAGTAAAATTATTGAACTCTTGGTTTACATGAGAACCCCACTTCAATGATCAAGGTAAACAACCTCCATCTGCTGCATGCACATCTAGAAACATGTGCATACACAAAATAGAGAGAGAAAAAAATAATTTGGTGGTAGCAAAAATGTATGCATGTTACAAAAGCTGTAATTAAGGCTGCTCTGCTATATTCCAGTTAGCATCTGCTAGCTTTGGGAAAGACTTTTTATTTTATGCTATCACTAAAAACTTCAACTGTAGTCAGGATTTGGACTGACCACGTTTCTGCATTAATTGCCTCATGGCCAAGATCCTGGTTTGAATCTGTACATTTACCCAGTCACCCTCTTACTGTCCAAATCTGTAACTCTGGAACCCATGTTTAAGCTTCTCTCCTTTCTGTGCCCATCCAGTGAGTTTATTCAAGCCTCTGTGGGACATTCTCAACAGTGTCAGGGTCCTTCCATTCCCTGTTAGGAATCCTCACCTCATCGACTGTCATCCAGATTCTTTGTAGTATTCACAGAGTAGCTTAGATGATCCTCTTCCATAAAGGTGGCTTCTAGCATTTGGGATTAAGTTCTATACACATATATGTCTCTATGATAGTTTTAATTTTTTTTCTGGTCAGAAAGTGGCCAAAAAACAAAAACAAGAAACAAACAAACAAATCTAAAAGCCCCCAAACTCTCTATGCCCAGTCGAATAATAGTTACATATAGGAATTTGTGGTCTAATTTCCTGATTTTTGTTATTATTCAAAAATGTTAAGTCAAACAGTAATTTGGTCTGGGAGGATGGCTCAGTATACTACTATGTATGACAACCTGAATTTGATCTCCTGAACTCATGTGATAGAAGGAAGGTACTGACACTTCCAATTCTTTTGACCAATCTCCACACACACATATGCACACACACACACACACACACACACACACACACTAAATACATACACACATACATACATACATACATACATACATACATACACATAAACCATAGTAATCTTCCCAGTTAATGAAAGGAGTTTATCTGAGGACAAGAAGTAGAACTGGAACTAGACTGCAGAAAGAGGCAGCTTAGTAACCCAGAGGGTTAATTCATCAGGGGATAATCAGAGTGGTGTATATACACAGGCACATTTTCCAAAAGGCAGAAAATAGATCTGTCATTTCACTCTGTTTTCTCCTTGACTCTAGTCGCATTGAGGAAAGCAGGTGAAACTAATTTAATGTTCTATTTAAATCTAGCAGGTATTTTTGTTTGCCCAGAGCAAAATATCTCATGCAATAAATGCGAGTCAGGCCAAGAATAGATGATGACCAGATGAAAAGTTTGTCTGAATAGATAATAATCCTGAAAGTCCTTTGGCCCCTGTGGCTGACTAGTATCCGTCTGAGAGAGAGGCCTGGGCTTTAAATCAGTGTTGATGTGCAGCTCCTGCCTCATCCTGACACCTCTGGAACACAGAGCTCCTTGCAAATCAGCTCTCACAGTACAGAGCAGACTTCCTGCTAGCATCAAAATGAGAAACAACTGGGATTTGGGCAAAGCCCTACTGTTGAAGTGGTTGATTCTCGAATATGCATAAATATACTTATTTTTTTAACAGATCAGACAAATTTGCAAGTGAAATCCTTTATGGCCTTATTTAAAAAGGGATTTTCAAGAGATGGCATGTTCCCTTATGTGAGGAGCAGAATCTTTTAGTCTTCCTAAAATGGTTTGGCTCTTCAGTTTCAAATAACACAAAAGGTTCTGCCTCACAGGAATTAGGGGGACTAGCTATAAATACATGTACATCATGATCAACATGGTCTGATCTAATGGCATGTAATGGCTATTCTTGTGTGGGACTGCATAAGGGTATCCTGGTTCTTGGCTGGGCATGGGCCTAGAACCCCGAGACTCCAAGGGAGAAACGACAGGAGTTCGGCTACATCCCCAGAACTCAGGGTCCTAACAAGCAGTCTAATCTCCATAGACCTACAGGCCTCGGGCCCTAGGGATTTACATACTAATGAAGGTCAGAGGGCGGAGCCAATTAAGCATTCCTCCCCTCCCCAGACCCTTCCTACTTCTCCCTCCCTACTTAACCCAGGCCTGCCCTGAGTTTGGGGGGGGTACGTCCAGATCCATCCACCATCCGCCATGTCAATAAACCCTTTTGGAACCAAGGACTTCCTCGTATCATTGGGGCCTGCCAGGCCTGCCGCCGCCGAAGCCTCCAGTGCCTGGAACCTGTGACCTTCCTCCGGTATGTGACACAGGCTGCCTGCAGGCCCTCCAGGCAGCCTCCACCACGCAGGCCCCAGGCCGCTGTTGAGTAGGCCCGGGCCTGCTGCTGCGGTCGCCCGCTGCGGCCCGCCATTTTGTCCCACATTCTTGGTTGTCAACTTGACTACATCTGGAATGAACTATAATCCAGAATTGGACGGCTTACCTGTGATCCAGATCTTGAGGCTGGAAGACACAAGTTTCTGACCTGGATCTTGGCAAGGAGATCTGAGAGATCAAGGTCAGCCTACAGACAAAGCAAGTCCCAGATCTAGGCGTGGTGATACACACCTTTAATCTGGGCCACATCTTCTGCTGTAGGCATACATAAGGACATTGGAAGAAGGAAGATCTACTCTTCTTCACCTGCTTGCATTTACTTGCCAGTATATCTGTTGGAACCTACTTCTATAGAAGAGCAGCTGAAACAACTAGCCTTGTGGGACTAAGCAAGTGCTAGATTCTTGGACTTCCCATTCACAGCTGACTATTGTTGGGATAGTGGGACTACAGACTATAAGTCATCACAATAAATTTCCTCAATAGAGAGAGAGATTTCATAAGTTCTGTGACTCTAGAGAACCCTAATACATGACCATTTATTGTTTGTCATAACACATCTATGCAAGGACAAATCTACAGTGCAAGGATTGAGGTTAAGAGTGTATACTTTTATTGCCCAGGACCAGAACTCATTTTCCAGGATGTCAGTCCAGAGATCCACAACTGTCAGCAATCCCATCCCCAGCAATCCCATCCCCAGCAGTCCCATCCCCAGCAATCTGACCCTTTTTTCTGACTTCCACCTGTGCCTGTACTCACATGTACATACATAGCTACACTCAGACATATACATGTATATATTAATTTGAAAAATAAAAAGAATTACAGCTTGAAGTAAAAACAGAAACAGAAACAAAACAAAACAAAGCAAAAAAAAAAAAAAAAATCAGGGGCCAGAAGGACGAGACCACAAAACTATTGGATGCTATCAGGGCCAGGATATCAACTACCCAACTAAGGAAAAACAACTTCTATTTTCACTCTTGCTGGGTTTCAGCTACCTTGTGTCACAGGCAGTTGGATACACTCATAAGGCGAAAAACCCATTTTGAATAAATGACATGTGGAAGTGTTACTTGAAGATTAAGTGAGGCAACAAGGAAATAAAAAAAAAAAAAAACTGGCAAACATCTCCAGAAGCAGAATTGTTCTTTGATCAGAACAACTGGAGGCCACAGTCTTTCCAGGGTTTGGGGAATGCGCATACATGGCCTTGTGGTCTTGGAGTCTTAGAGGATGTCAAAGGAGAGACTTAAGGGATGGAAAATTCCTGGTGGAGATCAGTTTTCCTGCAGCACGGAAGTGGTAGACATCAGTGGTCTTGTCATATGGATCTGTTTAGTAGAAGCTTCTATGGGTATTATCAGTCAACTTTCCTGTCCAGAGCTTCTCATTCTACCTGAGGCTCTTAGGTAATCATCTCTTCATAAAAACAAACAAACAAACAAATGAAACAACAACAAGAAAACCCACACATTTTTGTCAGTTGTCTCTAAAAATAAGTCTAAAATCTAGAGTGTTTGCATAATCTGGTGACAACTACCTTTGCAAGGTTTTCCATAATTTTTGCCTTCGTGTTTTATCATCCAGACACAATAGGAAACCTTTGTCTGAGTCGTTCATAAATATTCACACCTTGTTAGGTTTCAGTGCTATCTTTGTGGAGGCATAAAGTATGTCTGAATAGGGCTCCAATCTCTCAATTCACTGCCTTATCAGAAGTAGATATGAAAAGGTTAAAACTATGAAAGTGAAGCTTACATGGTTTGGACTGAGATGGGGACTTTTATGCTGAAAATACCAGAATGAAAGCTGTGGCTGAATGAATGAAAGATTCTGAATGGAGCAACATCTATCACTCTTCAAAGGCTTATTAGAACTTCAGTAACTATGCAGCAGCTGGAATGTTACAGGACTAGACCCTAATTATAGTTCATCTTGAGCTGTCCTCAGCCCCCTAATAGCCATTTATTGGTGGTCTCTGTGTCTAACCTAACATCCTTGAAACTACTAAACAAGACCATAGGGATGCATTAACTTAGTTTTCACCACTACAAAAGCTAAGGATGTTGCTCAGGAACATCTGGGACCTGCTTCAGTTTCCTTTCTTTGCTGTAACCCTATAATCCGATGTTTCCCATCAGTCTCTTTGAAAAGTGTTTTGATTTATGATTATTGGTTTGGTTACTATAACCAAAATGTTTTGAAAAATGTTACCAAGCTGAATATGGACCTAGAAGAAATTCAAAATCTAAGTGTTCCCACATCATGGCCACTCATTTTTGAACTCAGAATAAATTCTTATCCATTTCGAAGTGGGAGCTGTGTTTTCCAAGTCAAGAAATGTAACATTTACCTCAACACAGAGATGGCAACCAGCTCTTAGACACACACACACTTAGTAAAAACAGTAATAAATGAATCAAGGAAGACTAGAGCTGAGTCTAGTCAAAGGAGAACACTGGAGATTCAACTTCATATCTGAAACTTGTTCCTGTGATTGGTGAAAAGCCTGGGATGTTGGTTCAAGAGAGACAGTGACATAGATTGCTGGGAGAAGGGGTTCATTAGAGGAGTTATTAATGCCATGGACAGACAAACAGACAATAAACATGGTGCAGGACCTATGGACATTTCAGATCCTAGTACAAAGATAAACATTATGACAGGGGTTCTTCAGAGAAGAGTCAGAGTTGACGTGATAGAAGTTATAATTTCTTCACAGTAGGAACCTAGAGCAAGGCTCTCATTCTGTGGCAGGCTGCAGGGAAGAGTGAGGAGCAGGATGTACTACATTTGGTGTAAACTCACTTCCTTGGGTAAAAAACTTAGCACCTACAGATTTACAGACTATGACCTCAGTATGATGCCTGTTAGTATTTGAATGATGGGAAGGATTTTGCAGGCTTTGTAGCTTTAGTAGCAGTCTGGTCTGGATTCTAACATTGCATTCTAACAGTGAGGCGAGGTTCATATTGGCAGAAAGAAAGGGAGGAATGAGAAAGTAGAGTCTGTAGGCAGTTTGAATAGGAACACTGTTTTGAATAATTTTATTGTTGAAATAAATGGAACAATTGAGACTAGTAGACCAAGATTTGGGATGGGATTAAAGATCCTGTTCTTTAGCAAATTTTCTCAATATTACATTAACGTTTCTCTTTCAAGCCATTCCTAAAAGCCATAAAATACCCTAAATCTAGCTGATTTCTGGGAATTCTGAATATGGGGAACAGTTTTTGAAAATGTATATTTTCCCCCTGAAAATAGATATAGAAATAGTTTCTTTTATGTGTACTTTATAAAAATTCCAAGAAATATAACTAATTTTAAAACTGTAAAACCTACATAAAATTTGGCATTACCATGTTTGTAAGAGTTACATAACTTTTTACATAATATTAAAAAAGCTAAATTGAAGATACATTCATGTTCAAAAACATTTTAATAGCAAGTAATTTAATGACTAATAATTTGAAAGAAAATGCCCATTTATAAAATAGTTAAGCGTGTAGAAATAGATTTTTAAATGAATATTATTTATTTGTCTTAGTTGCACAATGAGATATATATAGTTTTGTTCATTTTATTTATAAGAAAATGGTCTCTAAGATATTAATTAGAATTCCAAAATATACATAGCAAGTTATAGACAATCCAGGACTCAGAATCAAAACCTATCTGAAGATGTACAACCACATACCTCAATTGAATGTAAGTATTTTCAAGAATTCTCATATTATTCAAACAAGAGCTCAAATTTTAATTAACTAATTAATTAATTAAATTATTTAATTAATTGGGCTGGGCATTCTAATATAAAAAATTATGTAAATGTTTGTGAAGATTGCTCATTGTGTAAAGTACATGTTGTATAAACATGTGAACCTGAGTTTACACACCCAGCATCCAGTAAAACAAAAGAAAAACCAGAAAATAAAGAAAACACACACACAAAATCACATGCCACCATTTTTCTGAAAAGCCATTGCTAGGAGATGAAGAATAGTGGATGGAAACAGACAGACCCTGCAGCTTGCTGAGCAGCCATTCTAGCTAAAAGTCAACATTAGATTCAGTGATAGATTGTTTCATAAATAAGAAAGTGATTGAAGAAGACATTCTGATGTCATACTCTGGTCTTTCTACAAGGGCTCTATTGAATCAGTTGCAGATGTTGAACTCTAAGTGTTGTGGATAGCCTCAGCCTTGTATTCTGATCCTAGTTCCACCCTTCTGGGAGGGGCTGCAGAGGATGATTGAATCTGTACACAGGTAACATCTTGTAAACCTTCTGTCCAATTGAAACCTGTAAAATAAAGGCTAGAGCCAGAGATTGGGCAGTAGAAGGAAAGGCGGAGAAAAAGGCTTAGGGGAGGAAAGAGTGAGAGGAATTCTATATAAAAGGAGGCAGAGGCAGAAGCAGAGTGGCAGAAGAAGAGAAGAAGAGAAGAAGAGAAAAAGTAGAAGGAGGAGCAAGCAGGCAGAAGGAAGCCAGCAGGAGTAGGAAGCAGATGATGGAGGAGCTGGAGCTGAAAGGACAACATGGCCTGGGATAACCGCAAGTTAAAAGGGCTCTCATAGCCGGGAATTAGAGTAGTGTAGCGGTAAATCTGCTCAATCTAGGTGTGCTATCTATACTCATAATAATTGAGTTGTGTCTTCCTTTACTGGTCTCCTTCGGGTAGGAGATCTTATAGTGGCAAATTTGGGATTAAATAATTTCATCTACAACAAATTGTCGCCCAACTTCTATTACATCTAAGTTACCTAGGTCTACCTGTGTGCTACCGTGCCTCATATCATGACAATAATGGACTGAACAACAGAAATGTAAGCCAGCCCCCAATTAAATGTTTTAATTTATAATAGTCTGTGTGATCTATTAATATTGAGAGATATAAAGACAGATGAACATTAGTTACTGTTATTTGTGTTTTTGTAGGTGGCATTATGTGCATGTGAACAAGCTGAAGGGCCCAAGCAAGGATGCCTCAATCTCACTTGGGAGTGAGAAGAAAGTGATCACAGGAAAGGGGTGGTGGGGAGGGAGGGAGGGACCTGGATGGGAAAGGTGACAGGGAAGGGAAGAGGAGAAAATGATCAGGTACTGGGGAGATAAGCAGGGCTGAAGCCCTGAGGGTCAGCAGAAAGAATCAAAACAGGCAACTTCAGAAGGTAGGAGATGGCAGGAACCTTGTAGACTATACCAGAGACTTGGAACACGAGAGGCTTCCCAGACTCAAAGGGAGGGACCTTAGAGTAGAGACAGGGAATTGTAGAATCCACCTCCAGGAGAAAGTCAAACTCCATAATTGTTCCTGTCTGAAAGAACTGCAGGAACAAAAATGAAGAAGAGCCTGAGGAAAAGAAGGCCCAAACTGGGATCCAGTTCACGGGGAGGCCTCAAGGCCTAACACTATTATTGATGCTATGGTGTGCTTACAAACAGGGGCCTATCATGACTGCCCAACAAGCAGCTGAAAGAGTCAGATGTAGATATTGACACCTAACCAATGGACAGAAGCTGGTGAACCCTGTGGTTGAATTAGGAAAATGTTGGGTGAAGCTGAGGATGAGGGCGACACTATAAGAAGGCTAGCAGTCTCCACTGACCTGGAAATCCAGGATCACTCAGACAATGAGCCACCAACCAGGCAGTAGACACCAGCTAATATGACATCCCCAGCACATATACACCAGAATACTGTTGAGTCTGGACTAAGTCAGAGAATAGGCACCTAACTCTCAAGAAACTTGGGGCCCCAGGGAGTGGGGAGGTCTAGTGGGGTAGGGATGGAGGTGGGGGCATCCTCTTGGAGATTGGGGGCTGGGAGGAGAAGTGGGATGTGGAACCACTGAAGAGTGGACCGGGAGAGGGGATAAAGTCTTGACTGTAAAAAAAAGATTGAAGAATAAATTTTTAAAAAAAGAGATTTGCTGTAGTAATGGTGTCTTTTCACAGCAATAGAAGCTTACTGAGACAGAAGTCAGATACATGGTGGACAGGCATTCTTATCAAGTGAGTGCTGATTTAGAAAATGAGTATACAAGTCCCAGATGTTAGAGCAACCCAAAACATTAGTGAAATCATACTTGGAAAAGAGATAGAAAGAAACAAAAGCAAATAATAATTCAGAAATGTGGCTGACTGAAGGAATTGCATGGCTGCAGTCTAGTAAGCTATTTTTCTACAGGGAGGGATTCTGGGGAGAAAACGTGCAGTTTCTAATTAAAGGGCTGATTACTGCACTCATCTCTTTACAGCATGGATTAGTGTGAGCCCACCTTCCTAGGGGTGGTCGATGACTTCACCTGGCTCAAATGCTTTTAGATTTTTCATTCAGGCCATGGATTCCATTCTCTTGACTAGGAGATCATTTTCTACTCTAACAATAGCAGAGTGCTGTTAAGTTCTAGGTTTTAATTCAGGCCCTGAAACTAACTAGCAATGTGATTTTACCAGGACTCTTAGTTGTTCAGTGTTTTGGTTTATATTTATTTTTAAAGTTTTGTTTATTTTTGTTGTATGTGTATAATTATTTTGCCTAGATGTATGTATGTGTATGTACCATGTGCATGCCTGGCTCCCTCAGACTTGTCTGAAGAGATTGTCAGATCACTTGGGACTAGAGCTGTCCAAAGTGGGTTTTGGAAAGCAAACCTGGTCCTTTGAAAGGGCAGGAAGCACTCTTAACTGCTGAGCCGTCTCTTCAGGCCTGGTGTAGTTTTATTAACTGTAAATGAGTTCTAAGAATGACCAAACCATAGAAAACACTACATATATCAGTAACCAGTTCTTCCAAGCTATTTTGAAATTCTTTAATGGAATTGTAATCAAATGATTTTCCAGTAAGTTATATTTTCAACTTTTTAAGATACCAGTTCCTCAGTAGGAATATATTAAATGTTGCACCTTTTTATAAGACGTAGAGTTCTTTGAAATTAACTCATTTGTTAATGAGTTCACAATTATTTGAGATGCATTGGATGATTGCTATGTGCCTTTTCCCTATAGACTGGATATGGTAACTCCTGTTTCCTTCTCTTCTGCCTGTGTGTGCTATCTAGCCTATGAAGAGCTGTGTTTTCGTTCTCCTGGATTTGTTTTCACAAATAAGATGGAGAGGAAGACATTGTATACCAATGGAGGATGTATTCCATAGACTCCAATGTGGATTTATTCAGATCACAATTGGTGGTGCTATTTTGATAGGTTTAAAAGGTATGTTGTGGGTCTTCAGAGCCTCAAATCATTTCCAGTGAGCTCTCTGTTGCATGCTTATGGTTCAAGATATAAACTCTCAGCTTCTTTTCCTGTTATCAAGCCTGCCATTTCTTGGCATTAGCAACTTTAACCCTCTGGAACTGTCAGCCCAAATAAACCCCTCCTGCTCTAAGTTGCTTTGCTCATCTTTACCGCACCAATAAAAAGGTAAACAATTAAGCAGCTTTTAAAGTAACTGCCAGCTTTAAACGCCTCTTTCTTGTTAGTTAAGTTTCATGTCAGATGTTCATCAATAGAAAGCCCAATATAAAGTGAAAGCCAAAGATAGACCCATGATAAGGTTATAACAAACATAGAGGGAGACTTAGATTATCCCTACAAATCTCACCTTAATGTGATTAAAGACAGTTTCTCCTGGAACAAAGTAGGAGTAACCCTGGTCCATGAATACAGTTTCAGCTTTCCTCATTTCATGTTCTAAGATAGAAACAAGTTCATGAATTTTTCACAGCAAGACAACAAAAATTATAAATCAAGATGCTGCTCAAGTGGATTGGTGGAAACATCAGGTCAGGTTACAGCTAAGAAGAAAAAGCTAAGTAAGTTATAGGCTTTAGATGTTATATAGAAGCATTTTTAACCCTTTGATTGATGGAAACCTGGGCTTATCTATTAGTAGCAGTATGTCATGGTTGACAAAGAGGTAGGCAAGAAATGGTTATATAGGAGATTAAATGTAGCCCAAGATAAATTGCAAATAAATGTTGAATCTGCAACTTTCCAACCTCTCCACATCCATAAAGTTCTAGTCAGTTAGCCTTTGTATATATTGCTTCCTTCCAGGAGTTCTCATTTTTACCATTCTTAAAGGTAGCTAATCACAGAAGCAGTCTTAGCACTAATCCCCTTAGCTGTCACATGGAAAAGAATTATCAGTGAACTCAGATCCTCAACGTAGGACTATGAGAAATGATACAATATTACTTTAAACCATTGATGATTAGGACCCAATTTGCTAAATAGTAGAGATGCAAGTCAATGCTTTTCACTGAACAATGTAAGTAGGACATATGTGATACTCTCATCTCTAATAATTAAAACATACCTAAAATACAAGGTGAGATACAATCAGTGGGAATTTGTATAAAGGAAGCTACTGTATTAGTTTTTTTTTGCCTCCTTCCAATGAAGGCAAGTTCCATTACTCAAATATGGGAAAATATCCAGAGATTAGTAACTTATATAAAATAAATTAGAGTGCCAACTTTTAACGTATCAAGTGAACTGGAGTGGCTTCTTGTCAGCACCTTCACAATATATGTGAATAGCCAATTGCTCATCAACATATTGTTTGGCAGATGTGCAATGTAACCAAAAGAATGAGTACAGTGCTCTTCAGTATTATAAATCAGAGAACAAGAGTAAATCAGGGGTGCCCACACTGGAGAACTGTCATGTGTCAATGTTCAGCAGCTCTGAACATTGGAACAGTACTTGCCTTCCTGCTAACTACTTCTTTACTTAGTATTGCTTTGTTCCACACACAAGTAGAGAAACTGATTATAAATACATGACATAGTTTGACTCAAAGCATTCTTTTGCAACAAAATCAAGGTCACTCTACCTATTGTTGGAGGTAAGTGTTCTAACCCTAATTGTTAGAGCTGACGACATTGCTCATGTCCTACTGTGGTTCTGTTAAATGCATTGATTTGTATCTCTGCTATTTAGCAAAATATTCCCTAAACAGGAATGGTTTAAGTAATACTGTATCAATTTTCATAATTCTGCATAGGGGCTCCACTTTCCTTAAAATCTCTCAACATTTTATTTATGGCTAATCTCTTACATCATTGTTCTAGCTTTATTTCTGTTGCTGGAGATAAAATACCCTGACAAAAAGCAATTTGATAGGGAAATGATTTATTTGGATTACAATCCAGGTTATAGCAAATCAAAAGTGAAGGCAGTAACTGGAGGCAGCCAGTCACATCACATCCACAAACAGAGGCAGAATACATACAAGCTTGCCTAAAACCAGTTTTTCCTATAGAGTTCAGGGCCCCAAATCTGGGAATGGTGTTACTTTGTTTTCAGTCTGGTTCCTCCCACATCAATTAAAGCAAGTAAAACAGTCCCGCCCTCTTATGACAACCCCTCTGGCCAACCTGATTTAGACAAAATCCTTCCTAGATGATTTTATGTTGTGGGAAACTGACAAAATTATCACATTAATAATTCTTAATTCTTATAGAGCAGATTTATGCTCTAATTTTCTATCATTGCCTTTCCTTATGTGTTTGTTTTACTTGTATGCAGATTTTGAGACCTCTGATTTCCAGTAAAACACCCAAAATGTGGCCTTCCAGTTGGATGGAGAACAGCCCTTCTATCTGCATATTTCATGTGGCACTTCCCTGCCTGCTTTCAGTCCACCCCAGGAAGATTTTACTTGTATTCAACCACAGTCATTTTTACAGATTTCATTCTTAGCCCTCATTATGCAGCTCTTGCTATGCTCATCTTCTGAAATGGTACCATGGCAACTTGTGAGTTAATAACTTCTATGCAGAAGATGATCAGGTCTGCCAGTATGTACATCACTCTCCAAATCCGGGGAACCTTATTGCAAGTTTCACCCACACCTTAAACTTACATGCTGAGTGTGGGGCTCCCAAACATACCCACATACCTCTATAAAACTAGCTTTTCTTTTTACTTCATTTAGTATAATAGTCTATTTTTAAAGGGAACATTCCAGGCTTGAAAATAAACGCATTTTTCTTCTTTTGGTTCTGTATCTATGCACATGTAAAACTATAATCCAAATATTCTCAATTTGGACTCTGATATTGTTCAAACTTATCTCATGTCTTCACCACTGGCATCCTCATTAGGTCCTGTGCACAGGAACTACACTGCAATAACACTTGCTGTAATACATTGTAACTTTACTACCTGTCTCCTGTCTGAGCAAACTCCAGGCTGTTTTTTGTTAACCTTTCTCCACGGTTACTGAGTTAAGCCCACTAGTGCTGTTATTAGTTTCACAAATGAAATACCAAAGTATTCAATTTGGCTTTTCAGGCCCTTTCTCAAATATTTTTATTACATTATTCCCATATGTTTACCCTTTATCTTAGCTAAAGGGAATCTGGTGTCATGGCCACAACATTTATCACACCATGTAAAGCTCTGTGTATATACCCTATCTTTGACTTACAAAACCCTTGCATCTGTTTTCTACCTAAAAATACATATGCTTGGCACGGTGGCATGCACATTTCATCCTAGCACATAGGAGGTATAGGCAGGTGGATCTCTGTGATCCTACTGGTCTACATAGTGATCTCTAGGACAGACAGAGATGCATTTTGAGACAATGGCTCCAAAAAGAAAAAGTGTGTATTTGTACAAGCATGTATGCATATGTGTGTGTACTTGTGTATATTTAAGCAATAGAGAAAATATAGGTTTTGTCATAACATTTTATAGTGCTCCCAACTCTCCTTTTAAATATTTTACTAATTTTCTACATTTCAAAATAATCTATTATTTATTTTTGTTTTATTCATATGAGTATTTTGTCTGCCTGCAAAATGTGAGCACAATGTACATGGCTAGGACCTATGGAGGCCAGAAGAGGGCATTGGATTCCTTGGAACTGGAGTTACAGACAGTGGTGGACCATTACATTGGTCCTAGAAATACAATATGGTTTTGTTTGTCTTAACTGCAGAGCCATCTCTCCAGCCCCTACGTGTCTACATATTTTAATAACGGTGATGATAGTTGCCAATGTTTATTTACTAGACCTATCCAGTCTTTCCATATGGCTTTAGGGTCCTTGACGGCAAGTCTATGTATTTCATTCAATGCTTCATTCAGTAACTATAGTGGCTTGTATAACACCTTGCCCATTGTAGTTTTGTGATGTTTGTTAGCTTGCAGTAGACTAGAGTTAAGAGACTCACATGGGGATCAAGCATATGACCTCAGCCTCATTATCATTGAAGCCTAGCCACAAGGAAAATATGAAAAGTGGCAGACACTCCTGTTACACTTAAGCTTTAATTAAAGTGCATTTTAATTCTCAAGACAAGTTCCAGTTTAGTGACCCCGAAGAGGAAAAAATGTCCTCTATTCATTAACTGAAGAGGGATAGATGCTAGAAATTTTTAGTTAAAGCATGCAGCACTGCCCTAGACAAGCTGCAAACAGAACAAAGTACCCAGGGATGGATTGAGACAAGGGGAATCATGAAGTTTCCTGAAACTAATTCATTTGGTGAACCCAAAACACTGCCCCTTCTTGCATTTTTGGATCTGCTTGAATTACAAGGAAAAATTTTTTTTAATATAAAGTAAAACATAAAATTGCTATTTCCAAAGAGCTTATGCTTCTCTTCACTGACTTTATGTGTGTACATAGTTTTTATCGTCTATCTAGAATAATTTATAATCGGCTTACTGCTTATTGTTCGTGACTTGCTCATCTTTGCCTCTCTGCCACAAAACTTCTGTGCCTCTTTACTTGGAATAACTTCACTTCTGCTAGTAACAGTGGACATGAGAGAACAGCAAAATTGTTCTATATACAACCCTTAGAGCCACAGAGATTCTCTGGAACTACCTCTTCATTCTACCATAGCAACAGGAAACCAACCATAAATAATAATGAATTGGTGATGCTGGTGCCATGTTCAAACTACAAGACAGGCTAGACAGGGTACATAGGATGCAGTTTGGATATGAAATATTTGTTTGCTCTAATGCTTTCTCTAAGAACCTTTTAATATTGGCTTTATTTTTAATTCATTGATATTTTTACTGCCTTAGGATAGGTGTAAACTGTTTTCATATGAAACAGAAAGAGGCAGAGAAGATGGATTAGAGAGAGTAAATACAAAGTAAATCAGATAAAATATAATGTATATGTGCATAATAATGTTATAATAAAATAGATTATTATGGATAATTAACATATACCAAAAGATTAAATATATGTATTCCACACATGCACATAAATACACACACACACACACACACACACACACCACACAAATTTTTTCAGAAGATAGGAAGTGAGATTGTTTATCCTAGATATGATGACAAGAGAATTTAGACACCAGAAGGATGACTCTAGATGCTGAACTAAAAACTTCATCATTTCCTTGGTAGGCAGAAAGACTAGAGTCAAATACAAGTTTTGCTAGCACAGGGAGACTTACTTGTTTATTATAGATTGTGTAACCATCCACAGATATTATCAAGAAATGATAGAGCCCATCTACCACCGCCAAAATCTTCAGTGTTAAAGAGAAAACCAAAGGCTCTAAGCAATGAGGATCCAAGCCAAGGATTATAAACTGTACCTTCCTTCTCATTTTCTCAAGCTGGTTTTTATGGTCTGGCTTGACCCTTTAGAGGTAAACATAAATGGAAAATAATACAATAGAAAGATACTGGAGACGTCTACAAGTCATGAAATGGTAACAGAGTCTATAATTTTTTTGGTCATTATCCATATCATAGAGAATTTTTCCTGAATAGCTTTGAGCATGCTGAGGTGAATGTGAAGCTATAGATAGCATCAATGTACATTTAATTTACCTGTGATTAAGGTAAGTGCTACCAAAAATTCTGTGAAGCACTTAATAGTTGCTTAACTTTCAAAATTTAGACCTTGAGATCTTCTTATGCTACGACATAATTTTACCATTTTTGGAGTAAATCCTTTTTAAATGCTTGTGGTTTTTTTGTTTTGTTTCTAATTACTGAGAATGAAGGAATATTTTATTTGATGTGATATAAAAGTTACCAACAAATTTGAAATGCAGACAATTGAATTTATTAAAATCTAAAAACTGTTCAGTTAAAGTCATCATCTCAAAGGAAAAACAGCACAACAAAGAATATGTTTGTAAAACACAGAACTGACAGAGCATTTGTATATAATTCCTTTTAAATTAAAAAATTATATATTAAATTGTTATCAAACTCATCCAATTGCTTTCTTTCCATTCCTTCCATTATCCCCACCACTTCCTCCCAACCTGATGTACTCACTGTTTCAAACCCACTGAGTATAGGAAGCATGACCATCCCTGGTTCCTTCTAAGTTCTTGATTCAGATTTATGTCCAAGTGTAACTAGCTGGATATCATTAGTCCTACTAGCTAAATGGAACTTGCCAGGATGGATTTTTGTTAAAAGCTTCATATTATACACTGAAGCATGAGAAAGGACTTCATGATCTCATCCATCAATTCTAGAACCTTGGTTGTCTTCAGATATATGGTAACTCGATGTTACACAAAGTTCTATATTTGTCTATCACTATTTTTTATCACTGCTGCATTTCTTTCAAGGTTCTGATAATTAAGACCATTCTTCTTGAGTTTAGTAACTACAACAAATTTGACGTCTATATGCTTCTATTATAACCCTGACTTTTCTGCTAAAATATATTTGTTCATTGGTCTTTGTTTTTCTTCCTTCATGAGCATACAGAACAACTATTATTTCCTAGACCCCTGACTGTTTATTGTACCCACATGTAATGATCACTGAAATGTAGTATAAGCGATGCATGGCCTCTCATGGCTGGCACATAGCAGCCTCCTAGATGTCCCCCTTTTACTATTCAATTTCCAGCCCAGTTTATAAACATGAAAACCTCATGGTGTTTTAAATTTAGAAGTTAGTGGGGCTATAAGATGGAAGAAAGAAGGGTTCTAACTCACCATATAAAATGAACACATTGGCCATGTCCACTGATTTAGCAAATATAGTTAATTTTCATTATAGTGAACTGTTGAGATTTCCAAGGGTATATATGATATTGCAGCTACTATTATTTCACTTATAAAATCACTTAGTGTGACCCAAGACACTTCATGGTGTTTCCTGGGTTGTCATTTTCCCATTCATGATCCTATCCATAGTTGAGTGAATGAGAGATATTTAGAAATACAGAACAGTCAAATATCAGAATCAATTTTATCCACATAGTTTTGACAACAGACTTGACATTCAATAGTTGTTTATTCATGCTCTACATATAAGAATAAGGTACCTCCAAGAATTAAACAATTTTTCAAAACCTCACTACTTAAGGCCGAGAATTGATATTCATGAACGATCTGGTCTGCTGCCAAAGTTCAGGCTCTTTATGCTATGTCACCTTTTCTATCATGCGTGAGGAACCTCTAAAGAGCCTTTAATATGCTTGCAACTCCAACCATCCCATTCTCACCCGACATTGAATATCCTGCCACTGGGAAAGATTTATGCCTTTCAATGTCACGAAAGCATTTATGGATTCATAATAATAGGAGGGTCGAGAAAAATGTTTTCCTAAATTTGACTAATAATTTCCTTTGGACAACATCCAAGAGGTCGGTGATGATGTGCTCTGCACTTCCAAGGGCTGGCTGGCATTATACTGCTGCACTGAGGCTAGTATTAATATTATGAACTTCTGAATCCAAACTTCGATGAGAAAGACAAAATGCCAATAACTTACAGTAAGTTGGTAATTATCTTTCTTGAATGTGAGAACAAGTAGCCCTGGATGCAATGACATGTGACACACCTTGTCCTCACATTGATACCCAAGACAATGGGATCATCCTCCTTCTTTTAGACCTCCAGAGCTAGCACTTTCTTTGTGAGCCCCTCTCTCATTTTCTCCTTTTGCCAAGGAATGTGCAAGAGAAAGCTTTTACCATCCCAACAGTGAAAGACAGCTTGAAATCACGTCTCAGTGAAATACACAGGAAGGAATACTTCTAGACTAAAGTATCTGTTGAGTTCTATGTGGCAGCTATAAATTTGATAAATGTTGTTTCAATTTATCTTAGTCATTGTTAAAGAAATAAATTTTATCGCTCCTTATTAAGTCAAATTCCTTGTACATATTGCCATGTAATCATTAGCGAAATGCACTGTAATTTTTCTTTGTTTTTAAAAACACTGAGAAAATTATGTTCATTATCACTGTGTAACGGACAAAGGAGGCTTACAACAGCTAAGTCACATACCAGGATTTTATAGCTGAATTAACAGAAGCCAGAGTTCCAAGTTATGACTATCTGATGGGAAGTCATTAGAGAAAGACTGCTATCCATGACAGGGTCCAGGGAAAAATACAGAGAAAAATACAGAGAAGTAATTTTCCAATTACATAAAAAAATATCTTAATAGATAAGACTACAATTCACAAGTGTATGTGTCATAGGTGTTGATAACACAGGAGTTGATACAACCTAGGAGCCCAGCAAAGAGGAATGACTGAATAATAAAATGTTGATTCCATGGAGTGTCATGAACAGTTAATAAGGAAGCATTAAATAGATGCTCTCATGTATTAATAAACACTTCTAAGGAGGAGCAAATGATGGGTGACATTTCCTGATGGCAATGTCTAAGTTGCAAGACATACACACTATTTCCCCAATATGTACAAACAGTAAATCTATCAGCACTTACCTCAGAATAAGACTGTTTTATAGAAGGTAGTATATTTATACTAAAATAGAATAAAAATAATTTAACAAAGAGTACAAAGAAAATATCACTGCCCAAATCACTTTTGTGATTTTGTGAGGCAGTACAAGAAAAAAGGGGCCAGAGAGGTTGCCATGGAGAAACCCATTTTTCTTTACATAAAATTTGTCTATATGGAGCTGAAGAGAGAAAGAACTCTCTGGGGGATGTAACCTACATACTGGAACGCACACAAAAAAGGGAGATTTATATATTATGGTCTTTGAAAATAAGTATGGAGAAGCTGGTTTATGAAAGCATGTTTATAGATGTGGGAGGAGCCTGTTAGGAAACTCCTTCAAGGCAGAAAAATGAGTCAATATGTTTTGGAAATCAGTGAACTAGGGCTTGAAAGATGGCACAGTGGTTAAGAAAATTTACTGGATTTGAAGTGGACTGTACTTCATTTCCCGGCACCCAAAGTGGGAAGCACATAATCCTGTGGATCTCTTGTCTCTGGACTCCAGAGGCCAAGCGCTTGTGAACACCTATTCAGACATAGCCTCTTTCTCTCTCTCTCTCTCTCTCTCTCTCTCTCTCTCTCTCTCTCTCTCTCTCTCTCTCTCCTTCTTCTCTCTCCCTCTCCTCCCTCTCTCCCTCCCTCCTTCTCTTTCCTTCTCTCTCTTTCTCCTCTCTCTCCCTCCCCTCCTCTCTCCTCTCTCTCTCTCTCTCTCTCTCACCCCACACACACCCACACACACACACATTTCAAAATAAAAGCAATTATTTCTTTCAAAGAAATTAATTGATTGGTACATATCCAAAAGCAAAGTAGTGCAGTGGTTTCTACATCTGTCCAAAAGTCAGAGTAGACGTTCCCACATCAAAAATTCTTCTGCGGAAAAATATACTAATCTACAACTCATAGAGAATATTGCTTCAAGTGGTCTTTTAGGCCTCTTCGTCGTTACCCTCTAGTAAGAGTGATTCCATGACATAATGTGTTTCTCTGATCAATTTTGCTTCTAAAATTTCAAATACTGTAGATTATATAATATATAATATAAAATATTATTATTATATATATAATTTTATATAATTATAAATAAATATATAATTACATATAAAATAATATATAAAATAATATATATAATAATATATATAATTTTATTTTGGAATAATTTGAAGGTTTGTTTTGTCCTTTAACAATTTCTGTCATTAAACACTGACATCCCTAAATCAAACATACCAACATATTTGAGGAGTACCCTGAAATGAAACCAAACAGGTTAATACCAATCTCCAGTAATAAAACTAGTCTATGAAGCTCAGAGGAAATTAAACCCATCTAAGTTCCATTTAAAGATATAGTTTCTGATACAAGAGTTTTGTTAAGTTCTGCCTCATGGCATTTTGAAAGAACTAGCAGTTAGGAATATAAACTTTAAACTCGGACTGTCTGAAACTACAGATCAGCTCAGGTGTTTATTAAGTAACCTTAAAAATGGTAAGCTCCACAATGATTCACCTGTAATATAAACTGAAGAGTTTCCCTAGAGAAAAACCCTGAGGATTATATACTGAGAAGTCATTCAGGGGCTAACATAGTGCTTTGCATAAGTAGACTCTCAGTAGGCGTTAGGCGTCATCCTCACTAACGGGAAGGGCATCAAGTCCACTTTATTTTTATTTTTTTGTTATTATTCTTTAAACTTGTTTTTACAGTTCAGTCATTATGTCTCTCCAGGCCTGCCCTCTAACAGTTCCTCATCTCATTCATCTTCCCCTCCTCCCCAAAAGGATGTCCTCGTCCCACCCCAACTGCACCAGACCTTCCCACTTCCTGGGGCCTCAAGTCTCACTTGAGGAGTAGGTTTCTTTTCTCTCACTGAGGCCAAACCTGGCAGTCCTCTGCTGTAATAGGAAGGTCATCAAGTCCACTGTAGTTTTATTTTATGCTGATTTCAAGATTCCTAATTATGGCTGGCTGCCTTATTTAGCTTGGATTGTTCTCACTTGCTAAGTGTCTCTGAAAGTCACTGTACTCCTAAAGTGATTCTTGGACAACATCATAGTTTTCTATTATACTATTTTCTAAACTCTTGAATTTGGCTTTGTTTTCGATTTTTAACCAAGAAGGAGACCTTGACCTATTTGAATGCTTTAGAGGAGTTGGGCCTTGTCTCTAAATCCAGCCCTTTTGTCTGGGTCTGTGAATCTGACCAAGGGACTTGTCTGAAAGCTTCACCTTATGGCTAATGAGGAACTTTTGCCTCTTTTGCTATGAGTAGCCTGGGGCATTACACAGCTCTGCCTTTTTTAAAGCCAAGGTCATCCAGGACCATCTGAAAGGGATTATGTGAGTATTTGTCTCTAAGACCTAGATGGTCTGTGATCGTTAATCTTTACTGTCAACTTGACTGCACTGGGACTCACATACAGATACCACATATGTTGTCAGTGTTGGAATTGTCTTTGCGGTGCTTATAGAGGTGTTTAACTAAAGAGAAGACATCTACCCCCAGAATGGGGTCTTCTTACTAGGGTGGAAGACTAAATGAAAAGCAAAAATAGAAGAAGCCACCAGTACCAGCATTTTGTACCTCTATCCTGATTTTGGGTGATTTGTGTCCAGTTGCCTCTTGTTCCCACCTTATGACTTCCTGGCCATAATGGGCAACATGAGCCCAACTTCCTCGCTTAGTTGTTTTCATAGGACCTTTTTGTTCTTGTTAATTGTTTTGGTTTTTGGTTTGTTTGTTTGTTTTTCTCATAACAATAAGAATATAATTAATATGTGGTTCCTGTCAAACTCTTCAATATGGTCTTTGTTGCTTCAACAAACTCATGGAGAGTTTATGAAGTAATATGTGTTCTAATAAAACTGAACTTGGTAAATAGGAGTGTAGAAGATTTGTCTGGGGTCTAGGTTTTAGTCCTGTGACAAGCTACTGACAAATTCTTCTTTAAATTTACACTTACTGAATGTTCAATAGCCTTGAGCAAACCTGCACTAGGCATTGACCCTAGTGGCCCAAGGTGAGGCATGGGCCACAAATAGGACAAGTTTCCCTATGTATTCTTTCTTCAGAACATCTTTAGTAAGATGTATTTTTGCAACACTTGGGTCACCTATTTGTCTGTTTTCTGTCAGTCACACAGAAGCACATTCTTAAAAGGAGTGAATATCTACCAGCAACATAATCAGAGCTGTCACTGGTGGTTATGGATTCCACAGAGAGTGAGAAAGAGTACTGTACACTTTCAGGGTCCCAAGCTTACCTTCTTAGCAGGCACCAGGTGGAGGTTAGGGTTTCTCATCACCAGAAAAAAAAATGTAATCATCTCAAATTGGAAGAGACTCCTAGAAATAAACCTCAAATATGATGATTGGTAATTTGAAGCAGAGAGAAGCAGAACTCATCTGAGAAATGGAATTACTGGCTTCTGAGAAGCTCTTGAAAGAGTTAATGGCAGAGTCCAGAGTTGTGCAAGGGCCACCCCTTATGCTCGGTTTGTTTACATCAGTGGTGGAACCAGATTCTATTGTTTAAATGCCTTTATTTCCCTCATTAAACCAATTTACTTTTACCTGAAATGTTGAGGTTTTATGGGTATGTTTATGTGTAGTGTGCATGCATGTTTTCACATGTGGGGGCATGATTTCATGTGTGAGCATGCTCATGTGTGCAAGTGTAAATATATATGTGCATATGTGCATGTGGAGGCGAGAAGTTGACATTGGATGTTATTCCCAATTGTTCTGCACCATGTACTTTAAAAAAAAAAAAAAAAGAAGGTAGGGTTTATTTCTGAAACTGGAACTTACAAATTCATCTAGTCTATGTAGCCAGCTTGTTCATGGATCCCTCTGTCTACCCACCAAGTGCTAGGATTATAGGTGACTGCCTTGCCTATCTGTCATTTACATGGGTGCCATGAGTCCAAAGAGTCCAAACCTTTTCCTCGAATTAGCCTGGGAAATGTTTATTCAATGATTCATCTCCTAAACTCATCAACTCTTAGTTTTGGACCTTCTTAATCCTCCAAAACTTCACTCAACTGCAAAAATAAGCAAAACTCCATGTCTTTCCCTTCCTAGTACTTTTTATCTCTGCTGACTGTCGATATTCCATTTCTCTATTTCATGCCACGTACCCCTTCAGCCTCCTAATATGGTTTCTGTCTTCATCTTTTCCAGTAAATTAGCTCTTGTTAAAATCCCTAGCAATATCACATTGTGAAATTCAATGAGTAGTTTTCTTTGTTCAATCCACTTGATTCTATGCATTTGTTATAGGTGACCCTACTTTCTTTCTTGAAAATATTCTGCTTTCTGAGTCATGAGACCAAGTCTGTCCCTTCCTGTGTTGACCTCTGGCCTCTTGTGCCACCATATGGAGTTTTACAGATCTTTGCCTCTACTACACACATGCCATGAGATTCTTAATTGAAAGTAACCAAAGAGAAAATGTGGAAATACAACCATTTGTTTTAAAAGCCATGATTCTGCTATATTGAAAATTGATATGTGATGACCTCAAGGCATTTTTCCTTCTAGCATTAAAATTCTTAAAAACGATAGTCTTCATCACCCACTCAGTATGTGTTGTATATAAGTATGGCATTCTCAAAAAAATAAAAATAAAAATATTAAAGAGAGTTTCAAATGAAATCTGACTTTGTTTCAATAGATGAGAATCCTTACATCAGTGAAACCCAATGAGTCTGTCATATCCACTATTCCTCAGCCACATCTTAAATCTTACTTTCATCATATGCCTCTCTGACCTCTGAAATATTTGTCAAAATTGGATTTTAAGCGTTTCACTCTTTGCTTTGGCTTTATGGCATTAGCTGGCATAACTTAATGAAAAATTATAAACCAAAAGACCCTTTGGATAGGAGTGCATTCTAATAACTGTCAGGGTCCAAGAATCCCTGAAGGAAGACACTAGACTCAAATAGTATGGAAAAGCAAAGAGTGTTTATTCAGCTGAATTTACTGCATGCAGAGGTCTCCCCATTCCAGAATAGAAACCCCTAGTGTGTTCGCAGGTCCAGCTTTTGTTGTCAGTTAGGGAAATTCCAGGAATGGGTATGTGCCCTTTTACCTTGATTGGTTAACTGTATCTCTTAGGGGTCTGACTAATTCTACAATTGCTTAGTCTTTGGAGCCCTCTCTGAGGGGTGATTTATTTATTTAGCTACCTATTCTTACTTCAGGCCAAATGACAAGTTGTCCTGTGATTGACTATCTGCAGCTGTGGTTGGTTGACCACAGGTTCCTCCATCTGCATTCTCATTTCTGGGAAACAGAAATTAGGCCTAGACTCCCAAACTGTCTGTTTGCAGACTGTCATGGACTCAGTCTTCTCAACCTCTACTCAGTGTTCATTCCCATAGGCCTGGTTTCCATGATATAATAGGATTTATAACTAAATCCTGCATTGGAGACAAAGGGGCACAAAGCTCTTTGATGTACATGCACTGAATTATGTAATGTGATAACAGGTTAGCTCAGCTATGAAAAAACAAAGAAACATAGAATGGTATTTTGGAAAGATCTTTCCAATAATTGAATTACCTCACAGAGAAGGAGATAAAATCAAGCCACTTATTTTCCTGTCTTTGTCTAAGACTTTCCATATGTCTTAGGCAAAAGTTACCATTTAATCTTAATTTTGAAAAATAATCACTATTTTTCTCTAAGAACTCAATTCTGGCTCTGACTATAATTGATTGTCTGATAATTTCATGTCTTTTGGATCTCTACTGAATTGCCTGGAAATCATCCAATGGCTCAAGAGTCATGAAACATAAGAGACAAACAATGACTGGATCTCAATGAGACCCATAACCATGTGCCAAGTGGATGGTGGCATTTAAGATAGATGGTAAATGGCAATTCTGAGGCCATTCTGTAAAATTTTTGTGTTTCCCATTAGAGAAATAATGAAGCCTCCGTCTCATTTGCAAGTTTAAAATTGCTAATCCAACTCCGAGGAGAAAATTGGGTGAATCACAAGTGACTATTGCTTAAGTTTCACATGAGTAAATACATTGGCTCTGTTGGTATTATTCAAGACTCAGAGCCACAAAATACATTTTCATATCATTTATTTGTAGAAGAATGACACAATTATTTTCAGAATAATTAACTCCTCAGTTTAGTGACAATTATGTTCCATTATAATAATTAAAATCACACCCTGCTATTTGGATGAACTCAATAGAATAATGATTTCTTAGGGGAAGATTTAATCAGATCATTATTTTTTTTCTCACACATTAAAAATATCTGTAAATTATTTCAATTCATTGTACTATTGCTTAAGTTTCAATTTTGCTGTGGTAGTTAATTTCGGGTGTTACATTGCCTGGATTATGGAATACTAAAAGAAAGTGTGGGAATTTTTTTGTTTATTTTTAAGGTATCCCCACAAGAGATTAGTGTCAGTCTGAGATTAGTGTATGGAGCAAGATCAACCCTCTGTAGCAAGCATTGTTTACATGATTAGGACACTAATGAAGGACAGGAAAATATGCATATATCACTTCAAACTTCCCCCACAAAACCTTAAGGTTTCTGGGCCTTCTGGGATTAGGACTCTAAACAGGTACACCAGTCACTCTTCTCATTCTCAAAGTCTCAGCTTCTCTAGTTAGGAGGCCTTTGAATCTGAACTCAGCCATGCCATCAGCACTGCTGAATATCCGCTTTCTGACTCTTTCATGGGTCTGTTCACCCTCCATAATCATGTTAGCTAATAACACTAAGAAATCCTCTTACTTATATTACTAGATAATTGTATTAACTCTGATTTTATGGATATGTCTGACTAATCTTTTACTGTCTTATAGGAAGAAATATCACAGACAAAAACATGACAGCTCAAGCCACCCTTGAACCATCTGCCCATGAAAATTGTTACTAGAGGCATGCTGGAGACTGGCAAGATTCAGAATTGGTAGCTGGGCATTGCATCAGGCAACAGATGGCTGAAACACCTGAAATCAAGTGGGTGGGAGCAGGTGGTGAAGAAGAGAGCGGTATTCAGGGTCATGGTCCATTGAAAAGAGAGCTCCAGTAAACAAGTGGGAGAATGTGAAGAAGAGGTCAACAGCTCTCCAGAGAGGGAAGTTCTGAGAGCTTGCAAAGATATTGTGGCCTAGGAAAAATAGGTTGGAGTTCAGCAAAATGTTCCTGCTCTGTGAAGAGGTTGAAGTATAAGTCATAAACCAAGGAAAAGATGTACAAGACAATCAGGCAGGAGTGGCAAAGAGCAGAGCTTTGTCATCTTGAATATTATTCTACTCCACTCGTAAGCACATCAGATCCTAGACTAACAGTAGTGTCACTGCTAAGCCTGCTTCAGCAGACGGTATATAACTCTGTGTACTCTGACTCTAAGGAGTGTCGAATCTTGAATTATGACATTTACTGGATAAAAAGATATAGTATGATTATTTAGATCCTCTCAGACATGTAATGAGTTCTTCAAAAAAAATTAAACTTGGGCTTTTATACAAAATTCTAAGGCAACAAAGTCTAGATGTGCAATGACCCCTTACATTTCAATTAGCTGGTGCCCTGTGTGTCCTTCTGATTGGAAATGATGTAGTTAGGTAGTAAACCATATGCCAGAGCAACAAAGCTACAATCCCTAGTCAAGAGCCAAGCACTTACAATGGAAAGAACTGAAGTACGTGTTTACTGCATGAAACTAAATGGGTTACTTAATAAGAGAATTGAAACGAATTTTGTTACTTTTGACATTTTCAAACTTTTTAGAAATTTGGCTGCAGATGTGGGATCTGACTCATAGCTCCATATCAATTCTGACTGTTTCTCAGACCACTTTTATTGTGTTACTTTCTAGATCCCAGAAATTCAGTCAGAGTGCTTGTTCTGATGCTGGAACAGACTAGCAGATCAAAAGACAGTAACCAGTAACTTAAGAATAGAATATGAAAAGTCCATAAAGAGGACTAGAATTTAATTAGGAATTAAGATGAGTTAGGAGTCACTTTAAGAAGTTCAAAGGTTAAGCCAGAAAAGTACTAGTGTGACTGTTGGACAGCTGTCCTGGGGAAACCCAGATCTAATTTCTCCACTCTTTCTATATGTTTCTCCTCATCTTACTCCCACCAAAACAACTCAACAGGAGCTAAGAAAAAGAAGGCATATCTTTCTCTTTTGCTCTTGACAAGTCAGTGAATCTGATAAATATTTGGTGATAGGAAGAGATGGGCAAAGAATTTGCATATTTTCATTTTAGTAAGGTGGGAAAGGAATGAAAGTGTCCTTATTGGAAACAGGCTGTGAGTCATGGGATATAAGTGAACAGGTCCTGAATGTCTCATTTACTCAATACGGCCAAGTTTCACTAATGTGAGTTGTCATATTAGAGACGCCATGACAAATGATCTGTTTAATTCTAAAACTTAGTTCTACTTAAAACACCAAACCTGGAATATCACCAAGTATTTTCATTTCATTTTTGTTTTCATTCATATTCTAGTTCTGTGAAGTTAACTCATTCAGTTCCTTGGGCTGTCCTGGTCCCAACTTTTTATTCTTGTGACTTGTTAAAAACTCTCTCTTCATAACTAGTTGACCCAACCCGGACATCCAAGTCTTCAGCTTCCTGTAGTATTGTTGGCATTCTCCAGTCATTGTACTGTCACCATAAACATTTTCTGGTTCAGTTTTCTGTTGCTTATATTTTACAGAGTAACATCTCACTTAATGATAAAACTCTGGTTACAAAGGCATGCTCCTCATTGTATTACTAACACCTGGCATCCTGGCTGGTGGTCAGTGCATGTTGGTTGAAGTGCTGGATGAATAATATGTTCACATTTCCTTATATTTTATGTGGTAAGAGTTCACTGTGGGTTTTGAAAGCTTTCAGATCTCATTGGCATTATACTGCTGGAACTGTGCAAATTTCCTTCCTTCCACTTATCTCTTACTTCAGTGCAAAGTCAAAAACATATATAGTATCTATGAATAGTCCTGGGAAAATATACGTACAAGTTACTGTGGGAAGATGGAGAATAACTATGTAATCCCCCAGGGATAAGAAGAAGAAAGAGTGTTTCATGAGATAGTATAGATAGTGCAGATAATACAAAAGCCAGATAGTATATAAAGCACGAGATAGGAGTAGACAATTGGCAATTTCTACTTTGAAAAGTTTCCAATGACATTTCTCTTTGGAAAGGTTGTATCAGGCAAAATATGATGCCTTGATACTAGAGGGTTACTAAAAGTAAAAGTGTGATGCATGGTATAAAAATATTTACCTGCAAATTACTGTTACTGGAGTTTAATGCTTCAGGCAGAAAAAGAATTGAATGGGGCCAGAGCTGTAAATGGGAGCATATCACTGAGGACTTTAACATTCATGTGTGGAACCTTTTGTTGTTATTGTTCTGTGTATATCCATGTATACTTGTATCTATGTGCTTATGGGTGTATGTGAGTGTAGATATGCACATGACATGGTACATATGAGAGGTCAGAGGACAATCTCTTGTGGTGGGCCTGACCTTCTACCTTGTTTGAGATAGGCTTTCTTATTTACCATTGTGTATATTAGCGTAGCTGGCCTGTAAGGTCTCAATTCCAGGGACTCTCCTCTCTCTGCCTCCAATCTTGCCATAGGAATGTTAACATAGGCTACCATGCATGACATTCCATGGGTTCTAGGATCTGAACTCAGGTCCAGCAGTCTTGTACAGCAAGAGCTTTACCCATAGAACAATCTTTGCAGCCCATGGCATGGATTCTGAGTGTTATAGTGTGGTTAGTGAAGATAACGATACTTTATGATTCAGACAACTCTGCAGAGGAGTTGTGCATGCAAAGGATTAATCTAATGTGAGTGAACCCAAAGAAAAGAACTTAATACAAAAGGTTTGACAACAGGAATAAAAACAGAAGCAAAAAATACTGTCTAAATTTGGTGCCTGAATGGCAAGGGGTCAAAAAGTTATGCTGCAGTTGAGAATAATACCAAGATTACTAATTAGGCTGAGCAGGGAGATGATATGGACAGTAACTGAAGCAGCGACTGTGAGGGGAAGAGGAAGAGATGCTGTGTTTACTGATCATCATCATATTGGTGTGTCTGCTCTACAGCAGACTGAAAATTGAACTTTGAGGGTAGAACTGATGCTGCATTATGAAAATCATTAAAATGGGGACACGCAAACCCCATGAGGATGTATAAATGCAGAGATACTTACTGTGCTGATTTTTCCATCTCAGGAAGAGAGTATCTGTCTCTATTTTGTATTTAATTTCTATTATTACCATTATCGGTACAGTTAAAACATTTAAGTAATATGCAATTCTTATTAGAATTATGCTAAATTTTATGACTTTGGAGCTAGGCTAAATGATGTTTCAATTATTATTGTTCATGGAAGTTCATCTGATTTTTAAGTGTTGATTATTCTACAGCTTTGCAAAACTTTAAAAGTATTTTGTTATGTTGGTTAAGATATCTGTGCAGACAAGAGAACATTTGTTTTTCCTCACTTAGTTTTCTTTTACCTTATTACCCATTGAATCAAATAAAACTCACACTACTATGATGAACTAAAGAGACTGGAGTCATGTTTCAGCATTTCAGAGTCTAGCTGCTCTTGTAAGGGATCCAGTCCAGTTCTCAGCATCCACATCCTGACTTCCATTTGTGACTCTCGCTCCTGGAGATCTGATCCCTTCTCTTGACCTCTGTTGTTTCCTGCGAGCACAAAAAGTGGAAATACTTACAGGAGGCAACACACTCATGCATCCACATGAAATAAAAATAAGGAAGTCTTTAAAAAGAAAGAATAAACACCGGCCTCCCTGCCTTCTCATGTCCTTCAGGGATAATAGTGGGTCATTCAGCACCAGCAATACCGCCTTCCCAGTCACAGTACCTTCACAGTCACTTCTCATGAGGTGTGTCCTTCTCTCTGATCTTCTAAGGGTTTCATTATGGATAGGAACTGTGTGTCTGGTGTTATGCTTTTTCTTCATCAGTTGATCAGATCACAGGCTACTTTTTTCAAAACTCGTTAACATTATCATTTCCTTATTGGAATTTGAAAAAGTATGTAGTCAACCACCCATTCTGAGGCCCTAACAATTTGATCCAGTTTAAATTATATTTATGCATTTCTGAATTCTTTCTGCTGTCATATACTTATTTTTTTTACTTGTTTGTTTATGTGTTTGTCTGTGTGCATTCATGCACATGTGTGCTTGTGTCCACAGAGGTCAGGACTGAACATTAGATCTCCTGGAGGAGATATTATAGTCACTTATATGCTGTTTGATGTGAGTTCTGAGAACTGGACTCCCAGCCCCTGGAAGAGCAGCTAGTGTTCTTTCCTGATGTGGCATGTCTCCAGCCACTTACCAATATACAGCTTTCAGGATTCTGTATGTACATTTATGAGTGAAATTGTTTCTTAGTCACACTTTCCCCCTGGTACCCTCTCAGTTTTTGCATCAAGTTTTTACTAACTCTGTAAAATAAATTGGAAAGATTGTGTTCTGAAGTGCTTTTTTAATGGAAAATTTTAAATTAAAAGTGTGTGGTTGCAATGTAACATTTTCTGTTTATATACAAAACATGTTCATAAAATGAGCTGAAGAGAAAAATATTTGACAAGACTGTAGAATAAAGAACTATGAAGATCATTTAGTATATCTTAATGAAAAATTAAAATCCACTATTAAAATATAAATATTTTTAAGTAAAATAAGAAAGGTAAATATGTTCCTTTAAATTAATAACTGAAATCTTAAAGCATTAAATTATAAAATAGTCCTAATATAAATATTTTCTTGAAGTATTTTTCAATGCTACTCCCTTTTATTATTCACTTCATATCCCAATCACTGCCCTCCTCTTACAGTTCCTCCCCCCAACCCCTTCTCCTCTGAGAGGATGCCCCCTGGACATTCCCCCATCCTTCACATTTTCCATGTGATTCTATCTAAGCCTGAGCATTTTAGGGTGTGTATATACGTGAATGTATCATTTGGTGTCCTCATCAGTAACAGAGTTGTAAAACAATCTAGTATGTACCTATTTGTGCTTCCCTCCCCCCCCAACATAGTAAATTTTGTCTCTATTGCTAAGTACACTCTGGGAAAAGTTTCCATAGTGTTTTGTTACACCTAGCTACATTCTGTCCATACTTGCTACACTGAACTGAGATTACTTATTAGGTAAAGTAATAGAAAATGCAGCCAGAAACGTAGCTTTAAGTATAAAAAAGAGAAGAATCAACATACATATACATACATGTATATGGATACACAAACACATACATGTACATATACATGTATAATCTGTAAAGTATACCATGAGTCAATGTTTCCTTTCCTCTGTCCTATCTACAATAACCTCTTTTGGTATTTTCTTATACAAAAACTAGTATTGTGTTAGGCAAACTAAATTACAAGTTGGACTCATTAAGAAAGTAAAATATGTTTACTGAAGAGATGGCTCAGAAGTTAAATACATAGTCTTTGCTGTTGCAAATATCACAGGCTGGGTTCCTATAACCCTGTAAGTCATCTTTAGGGTACCCAACACGGTGTCCTAAGGCACCAATACAAAAAATACACATACACAGTCACACATGCACATAATAAAATATTGAAAATATTTAAGAAAAACAAATATGGTGTGTGTGTGTGTGTGTGTGTGTGTGTGTGTGTGCGCACGCACACACATGCATGCATGCCCACCGCTAGCTCAGTGCCTACATGCACGTGAGAGTTTGAGTGCATGCTTGTTATAACACAATTGTGGCTGTCAGAAGTTCTTGCCTTCCTCTTATTTGCAACAGTTTCTCTTCATTATTCACTGTTGTCTGTGCCAGATTAATTGTCCTATGAGCTTCTACGGATTCTCCTTTCTCTATCTCCCAATTTGCCATAGGAAAATGAGGATTATAAATATGTTCTTCTGTGTCTAGCTTGAGCAGATTCTGTGTGTACAAATACTTGTGCAGAGGAACTTTATCCATTGACTCATCTATCCCTAGCTTTAAAATAACAAAATGTCTTAAACAAGATATTGGACGTGGGTAGACACTGAATAGTGGCTGGTTCGGAAGGTTGGGGGACTTGAAAACTCCATGTTCTGTTTCTTTATCCAATAAATTTTTATGTATGGGGTTTTATAATAATTCAAAGTTTACCTCTTGAATTTTCTATACGTGGATCTTAACTTTAACCTTTGTGGCTATGTGTAAAATTCTATTCCAATTTTCCAAAGCAACTCTAGAAGAATGATACAAGTGTTTTCTGTGTAGATAAAAGTCAATTATATTTATGTAAAAAAGTTTGTAGTTTTCCAAATATTCTTTATAAAGAATCTGTCAATATGAGATAAACACTAATTCATGGCAATAATTTATAAGATACGCTAAATTTAAAACAACAACAAAACAAGCAAACGACCCCCTGGCCCAAAGCAAACCCAATATGTAATGAGATAGGGGGAAACTGATTAGCATACTCAGTGGTAGTAGGCTGGATGGAAGGTGTTGATTAAGTTATGAGATAGATCAGCTAGGCAGAGTGAGACTCTCTCCCAAAGGGAAGCATGTGGAGAAAAGCTATTATTTCTACATTGACTAACATTGGTCAAATGGAATATGCAAAATTCTGAGTGAGTGGATACTGAATGGTTCCTGTATTTGGTGGTTGGTGGGGGCTGGTAACATAGAATGCAGGGTGGGCAGAGAGCTATCAACAAAGTCCCTTACTCCTCACCTTTCATCTTCACAAGTTCCTATTCTGTTCTGGATAAAGGTTAAATGAATGTATAACGACATCTCTGCAAAGCACTGGGAAATTATTACCTATCCTGGTAAATTGTTATGAATCCATCTAGCCTAGACCGCAGCATGTCATTTCCAGACTGCTTAACCTCCTGATCCAGTTCACTTGAAATATCTTTCCTATTAAAAAGAAGGCACCCAAAATGAACTACAATTATCTGGGTATAGTCGTGACTGCAGTGAATATAACAGGGGTTTCATTTTCTTGATTACATATATTTTATTTCAGTGGATTCATACATTGCCTTAGCTTCTTAGATGATTACAGTTATAGTTAACTAATACTTAGTTTTGTGTAAAATCTTCTAAATCCCTTTCAATTGGTCCCCATAGTGTACTTTATTTTCACTCACTATTTACATAGGCATTTTGTTAGGAAGTTCAATGATGGGACATATGACCATTAACATATAATGTTGATGTCAGGGAGATAGTTCAGGTGGTAAGGTGCTTACCTGGTGAGACCCTGAGTTCCATTTCTAGCACCAAAAATGATGGTACATGCTTATAATCCCAGAACAACAGAAAAATGGAGCAAGGCCAGTCCCTGAGACTTGTTGACCAGACAGCCTAGCCTACTGAGAAAGTTACCAGTCAATGAGTGAATATGTTTCTAGTGGGTAGAAAAAAAAAGTAAGAACTGAAGAAGGGTTAGAAGAGCTCTGAAATGCTGTCCCCTGGACATCATATGGCTAATGTGAACATCAACGCACAGTAGCTGTAATTGCCTGCACTCCACCTTCACAGGCCAGTCAACATGCCAAGCTAATAATGTCCTAAGTTCAAACCCTTGTCAAAGAAGTACTGATAGATAATGCTGGTGCTGAGGAAAAAGGGTCCCTTTTCTGTTGGAATCTTGATGCTGGTAGGTTCTGCAGGCACAGTGGATTTATATACATTCATGTACATATGGACCATACTAATTGAATTTGTGGTGTTATTAATGATATCAAAAACAAGGAAGACACAAAGTTATGAGAGAGGTAGTATGTCCCAGAGAAGAATGTGGGAGATATTGGGGGATATATAAGCTCAAAGTACATAGTTCTCTTGCTTATGCATGCACAAAAAATGTATGTCTATAGAACAGATATACATACTACAGGAATTATATTTTATACAAGGGCACACAACCCCAGCCTATGCTGATAAAACAAGCTATAAAACTCTTGACACCATGGATTCTTATTTTAGCATGCCTTGTTTGCCACAAGCTCTACATCTGAGGGTCTTTGAATAAATGACAAGATGATGCATTGTTTGCCTAGCTGTTGTACTTGCCATGCCCCTTGTGTAAGTCTCCTCAGCCAAGCAGATCAATAAGCACGGAATTCATTAACTACTGTATAAGGAATATGAATTCTGCAGCTCGATATACAAATACCATACAAACTTCTTACCTAACTGCTCCCCTCTTTCTCAGTTAATCATTTAATCTCATAATTTCGTCTAAGACTGATGGGTTTATTAAGTCAGATATATACTTACTAAAGGTTGAAAAAAGCAAATCTTACTGGGTTGCTAAACACTTATTCATGATATTCTTTTTCTACAGAGAAGCAAAAACACAATAATGACCTCACAAATACAATGAAACAGCAATATCAAAACATGAGAGCATGTAGTATTTGGAAATATATTCTGAAAATAATGTGTGTACTTCACACTTCTGGTAGTGATGTGGTAGCTGTAACTAAACTTACCTACCTGCTGTAAGTGAATAAAAAAGTGGCTAATGTTACAGAGACAATAAAAGTACACAATGGGCAACTGGTAGTCCAGAATAATGCAATGAGATAAGGTGACATAATGGTAAGTTTTGGCGCCATGCTTGTAGGCTCTTCCTTACTCTCTTTTGTGGAGAAGAGGATGAGCTCTCCTAGAACATGTGGTCTTGTTGATGGGAAGGGGAACGGATTCAAGTTTGAGAGGGAAGTAGCTTCATCTCCTAAAAAGAACAATCTTGCCCTGCCTAATTGACTAATGTACCAAATCACTACAGAACTCTTTCATTAACAATCCTAACTTAACAAGGATGCTTAAAATACACACGTGTGTGCTTGTGCATGCACACTCACACACAGACACACTTTGACAAGGTGTGTTAGTAAAACACATCTATCTATCTATCTCTCTATCTATCTATCTATCTATCTATCTATCTTCTATCTATCTGTCTGTCTATCTCTATCTATCTATCTATCTATCTATCTGTCTGTCTGTCTGTCTGTCTATCTCTGTCTATCTATCTATCTATCTATCTATCTGTCTGTCTGTCTGTCTGTCTGTCTGTCTGTCTATCTGGGTAGGGAGTAAGTGCACTTCCCACTAAACATGACAACCCCAATTTAGTCCCCAGAGCCCATGTGGTGAAGGGGAAAAAAGTGACTCCTTCAGTTTATCTTTTGTGCTCCACTTCAAAGTTAAGCACTCCTTACCACCCCTGCTTACTTATGTACATGCACATATAAACAGCTGTGGTACTGCATACCTTCAATCTCAGCATTAGGGAGGCCAGACAGGTGGATCTCTGTGAGTAGGCAAAGAGTCAGAGCTACACAGAGAATCTTTTTCTCAAAAAAAAAAAAAAAACCAACAACAAAAAAACCCCTAAATAAACAAAACAAAAAAGTTTTAAAAATAAAAAATTGTAAGAAGAAAGAAAATGTAACTGAATCTACTTTATATAAAACTACAGCTTGGAAAGTTCAAGGGCTTTTAACAATTTTGAGAAAAGAATCATTATAGAAAGAAAACTGTTCTACATTTATTAATATATTTAAAAATATATCTCAAGAGTACACCTATTACCCAGGATTAAACACACATCACACACACACACACACACACACACACACGAAAGAGAGAGAGAGAGAGAGAGAGGAGAGAGAGAGAGAGAGAGAGAGAGAGAGAGGAATTTATTACTACCAAAGGGTACACATATTAAGAAGAGACCCAAAAGTGTATACTCTTAAAGAGTTTCAAGATCTGTGGAAGAAAACTCATAAGAATTTGAAAAAAATAAATGGAAGAAAGAAAACTGAAAGAAATTTATAAATCCATAAATGTAGAAAATTCTACCAAAAATGTTCTTAGTCTTTATTATTTTTAAGAATATCTGAGATAGTCATCAAATTGTGTGACATTCATTTCATAAGACTGTAAATGTATAGAAATCAATGAAAGTATATTTCCTCCCCAGAAGAAAATGAACCTAGAAGTAACAGTTGCCAAAAGAAAATTTGAAAATGATTTAAACTTAGCAATAACCTATGAACCAGGAAATAAAACAGGGAAAAATCCTTTTTTTTTTTTTTAGCAATTCTAATGAAATTTTACTGGTTTTAAAATTAAAATGCATTCAAATAGTTCCCAATTGTTAATTCATATTTTAAAATTGTTACATTTGCACAGAAGGTTCAAAACCACTAATCTAAATGTGCATCTTAATAAAGTAGAAAATCAGCTCAGGTTTGCAGGCCAGAAAATGCCTGCTGGACTGGACAGCAAGACAATGTCAGCTGCCATCTGGGCCCGGATTCAGGGCTTCCACTCAGTCAAGTCCAGTACCTATTCCATCTATAAGCTATCAGATCACACGGAGAAGCTGGTGCTACGAACAACATCAAGGAGCACATCATCAACAACAAAGAGGAAACCTGAAGCATGACTGTGATCAAAGAAGTCTGTGCGATTGTCCATCGTTTATCGTGCTTCAGAGAACAGAGGTCTTGAGCCAGACCAACGACTCATGGCAATGAGTATTTGCATGTAAAGCTGTGCGTGGAGAAAATTACTGAGTGACAAGCTATAGTTTCCAATGCCACTGTAACAAACAAATTGTTGATAGAGGGGTGAAAAGAATGGAAGGAAAGAGTAGTGATTATGCTATAGAGGGTGAGCCATGTCTATACATTAAGCTACCATATGCATGGCCTATACTACCACTTGATGCCATGTTGATGTTTGTGGCCCATGTTTCCGCGGGGGGAGGGGAGATGTGTGTTGGTGGGTTGGACATGGGCTGACAAGTCTGGGTTCATGGTCCTGTGTAATGTCAGAGGCTCATGTGGCTTCTGTTACCACTGAAGGCTATGGGGATGTCTGGACATGGTTTGGTCCCATGGTCTTTCTATAGCCAGTCTTATTGATGTCTGTGACCTGTGTTACCACCTAAGGCCATGTGGATGCCCGTGACCTGTGCTGGTGCCTGAATTCATGTTGGTGTCTGTGGCCTGTACTGCCACCAGCCAGAGATCATGCTGAGGTCTGTGGCTTGTGCTGGTGCTGAAAGCCAGATGGATGTTTGTTGTTCAAGCTATGGCTAGATACCATGTGGAAATACAGGAAATGTTGTCCTGGTGACTGTAAAGATGGTATTGATGATTACAGACTCACATTTGAGAAAGAGAGATGAGGAAGGCTTCTGTGAAAAGCCCTACTCCTACTCACCCAAAAATGTAACGACCTAGACATGAAGCCATCAAAGAGAACTCCACAGTAGAAGGCTACTGGCAGGGTTAGTGTAGGGAAGGGTTTACTTTTCTTTAAAAGGCTGACCACTGGGTATTTGACCATCCTCCAGGGACAGTATGGACAAAACAAAGTGAGCTTCTTTTTATTTTTTATCTTCTATTGCAGGGGTGAGACGCAAGGTAGAGAGCCAGATCAGAGGGGAGTGGGAAGTAAGAGTGACTAGGGTGAATTCTGTGAAATTTCCTAATGACTCAGCAGTTCAGAGCACTAACTGCTCTTCCAGAGGTTTTGAGTTCAATTCCCAGCAACCACATGGTGGTTCCCAAGCATCTGTAATGGGATCCAATATGTTCTTTTAATGTGTCTGAAGACAGCAACATGTACTCATATACATAAAACAAATAAATCTAAAAAATAAATAAGTAGAAAACATGATAGTATTAAACTCATATAAGGGGCATAAGGCTTCGAAGTCAACAGATTAAACACATTCACAAATAAGAGAATGAATGAATAAGAATACCAAAAGCTAGTGATTTTCAGACATGGAAACAACTCAGGGAACTAGAGATGTGAGCAATGAAAAGACTCCCTAAAGGCACAGATATCAATATTAGTGCTAGTATCAAAAGAAGCATCATGATAGATCCTATAATCTAAATGGCATTATAAACAATTTTGTGGTAATAAATGGGACAATTTTACTAAAAGGGAAATATCTCAGTGTCCTAGTTAATGTTTTACTGCTGTGAATAGACACTCATAGCCAAGGCAACTGTTATAAGGATAACCTTTAACTGGGGCATACTTAAAGGTTCAACATTAGGTCCAGTATCATCAAGGTGGGAGCATGGCAGAGTCTAGGCAGGCATGTGGGTGGAGAAGCTGAAAGCTCCACCTCTTGATCCAACGACAGCTTAGGAGAGGATGGCTCCTAGTTGTCCAGGCAACTAGGATGAGGTTATTAGACCCACACCCACAGTGACACGCCTAATCCAACAAGACCATGTTTCCTAATAGTGCCACTCCCTGGGCCAAGCATATACAAACCATCACCTTAAAAAGAACAAAATTTATTAAAGCTCATTAAAAATATTTGAAATCAGGAATTCTCACATGAGCTAACACATTTAATTTGGATAGTGAGGGAGAAATGCCATGAACCTATTAAAAGCAAGAATGAGAAGTACCTGACCTTTTTGCAACTATCCTCCACAGACTCCTTTTAATCCAGTCTCTGCGTCTTGTAGGGATAGGTCCTTTCTCCAGCAGAGCTAGGATAAGATTTAAAGATTTGATCTTAATTTGGGTAGATTTATTTTATTTCTTAAAGAGTGTTATGTTAGTTTATTTATTTATTTATGTAGTTATTATTAATCTGGTGCATAGATTGGGAAGCATTCTGTACAGTGGTGGTAGAGATAATCAGAGGGCGATCTCTAATTAAAAAAAATTTCATAAAATTTCCATAAAACCAAATGATCCGTTAAAAAAAAATAAACACGATCCTCCACAAGAGGAGTAAGTATTCATGACAATTAATGAAGGACCTCTAACTGGCGACGACTTGGCATGACTCTCCTGCTCGGCCTTGCCTTCTCCCCTGTCCTCTTCAAAATCCATTAGATTTTTCCTAAATTTAGTTGCCTCTTTTCCTTATTTGACCAATTTCCTCCACCTGAGCTGATTAACAAGGATCACATCTAAATATTGAATAAATAACACCTCCTTGTAACACATGTCCTATTAAATAAACTTGACTTTTCCCTATTTACACAGTCTGGCATTATCCCATGTGCAGCGTCTTTCCTCCTCCCGTAAAAACATTCTTCTCCCTTCCCGGCTCCCTGTTCTCTCCACTATCCTTTCTCTTCCTCTCCTGTCTTGTCTCTTTTGTTTTTTTTTCTTTATCCTTCTTTGGTCAAATAATCTTCCATTTGTGAGGAGAACTTGGTCTTTGGGTTCTAAGACAATATCTGTTCCTCATATTAGGCATCTATTCATCTCCTTAAGATCAGTTTATTTTAAGATAGCTTATTGATACCTATAATAGGACACAACACATCAATTCAAAGCAATCCATGAAAACATTCTTTATATGACCTGCAGCTAAACCTAGAAAATCAAACCAGAGTAGAAAACATGATAAACTTCTTGTAAAAATAGGAGTCTTATCTTTTGTTAAATAGCATCCCACAAAAAATCTGCATGACAATTTCTTTTGTAAAATTATAGCATCAATTTTCTTTGATGCTATAATCAAACGGGCAAATGCTAATATAAGCAGCATAGCTAACAGCAATACCTAAAATTTTCTATAAATGAGGGTACAAGTATTTCACTCTATACTGCATCCCTTATAACACATCTAACCCTTAGTTTGTGCAATTAAAGACATGGAATCATTTTTTAAATGCATATTATAAAATTTTTTATGTCCTATGACTATGAAAGTAAGATGTAACAAAACATAAATGAAATATTTTTAAATAATATAATATATTGTTTTGATCCTGAGTTATAATTTTGCCAAAATTAATGTTTAAAATCCTTCAGAGAGATGGTTGAGAGTATATTGGTAGAATGGAAATGTACAAACTCTTTAATGATAGGCTTGCTATTGAAAAAATGTACTTGGGAGCTTTGATAGCTTTATGAAGCTGCTATTAGAAGGTAGTAACATATACTTCCCCTCATTTTACATTCTAGAGTCAAAAGAAGACAATGAAAAATCAAAGCTTTCTAGATCATCAGCCATCCTAAATTGAAAAGGGAGCATAGAGCAGACACTAGCTCCAGTGGATATTAAAATCTATTTCTTTTCCATAGGCAGGTTTGCAGATGTTTTGGCTTGAAGCCTCGGGAGGGATTTATGTGGGCAGGTATATGTGTACCCATTTAATTTTCTATGATAGCAGCTCCTACAGCGGGATTATTAGGACTGGAAAAGACCTCTTCCCAGGTGGCAAATTCCACTCAACCCTAGAAACTTAGGGTAGGAATTGAACCCAAGATGAATTAAGAGTTAGGAATATGGTTTAGCAGCTAAGAGTGCTTATCGTTTTCTCTTTCAGAAGACTGGAGATTGGTTCCCAGATTCCTGCCAGGCAGCTCACAAATGCATATACCACCAGTTTCCAAGGAATTAGATTCCCTCCTCTGGCCTCCATGGGCATCTATACTAACACACACACACACACACACATACAACACACAGTATACACATGTATGTATGTATGTATGTATGTATGTATGTATCCTACAACACACTCTTCATATATTTATATTTATTTATTTATTTATATTTATATATATTTATATTTAAAAATAAAAATAAATCTTCGATAAAAGATCACATAGGGAGGGACCCATGGCTCCAGGCTGTATATGTAGCGAGGATGGCCTTGTTGGGCAAAGGTGGGAGAGGAAGTCCTTGGTCCCATGAAGGCTGGATGCCTCAGTGTGAGGTGTGAGTGGGTGTGTTGGTGGGGGCACATTATCATAGAAGCAGGAGGGGGGATGGGATAGGGGTTTCTAGGAGGGGGAATGGGAAAAGGGAATAACATCTGAAATGTAAATAAAATATCCAGTAAAAAAAAAAAAGGAAAAAAAAAAAGAGGCAACTGAGCAAGAAAAGTCCAACTGATTCCTTTATCAGGGCACTGAACTCTGAACTTTGTGCACTAGCAATTTACTTGAGACTCTTCTTGGCTCTGACCTTGAAGAAATCAGGCAATGTCTAGACAGAACTGTCACCATGATTATTTTGTCTGAATGGATGGTTAGGTCAAGTAATTAACTGATTAATTAGACATTCAATCAATCTTTAAGTGATGTAATTAATCATCTTGATACTTAAAATGTGAGGCATAGATGCCTCTAAGCTAAGACAAGTTTAAAAAAAAAGAACAGCTCTCTTCTTTCTCTTGTTACCTGCTTGTTTTCCTTTTCTCCTCTGCTCTGTCCTCCCCCTTCCCTCCTCCTTCCCTCCTCCTCTCTCCCTCCTTTTTTTCTTTCTTTGTTGTTTTTTGTAATACTTTCTATGAGCTGCAATCCACGCTGTGAGTTAGATGCACACACTCTCTGTGGTGTTTGTAAAATAACCCACTTTTCACTCATCTATTTTAGATGCAGGCTACATCTTTCAAAGGAATCACGACAGTGTTTTGTTTGTCTGTTTGTTTGTTTGTTGTTGTTTGAGACCGTATCTCATTGTGTATTTTGGGCTGTCCTAGAACTCACTATGTATACAAGACTGGCCTCAAACCTAGAGAGAGAGCTATCAGTCCACTGCCTCCCCATGCTGGGGTTAAGGTTTTGTGCCACTGTGTCTACCTATTACACTTTTTGTTAAATATCAAGGTACTTTTTTATATTCTTTAGATTTCACATTTTCAGTAATATAAACATTTTGACCTTTCTTTTAGAAACTTACATAGAACAATTTATAGTTTTCTGGCTTGCTTTTGCCCCATCTTGCTTTGCTTTACAGCTGTCTATCCAAGAGGTATCTGCTTAAAGTACAACTTGTGGTACACTCATGGTTCTACCTGTGTGGCAAGCTAAATCTCAGAAAATACAAGTTACATTAATGAGCTTGTCAACTTCCTTTTGGCAGAGTCTTTAACTTTACTATTAAACAGAATTCTCTACCCTGTCTCTGTAAGACTCTCAGCAAGATGAAGACAGGGTTCCCCGTTTGTACAGCTAAGAGATTATATTAAAACCACATCATCATCCCCATTCATGTTTTAAAAAGGACTCTC
Organism: Mastomys natalensis; assembly: GCA_021653895.1. Taxonomy (NCBI): domain Eukaryota; kingdom Metazoa; phylum Chordata; class Mammalia; order Rodentia; family Muridae; genus Mastomys; species Mastomys natalensis. Next base: position 73,424 of record JAJTUV010002678.1, on the reverse strand, counting down.
TTATTCCTCCTCCTCCTCTTCCTTTTTTCCCGAGTTTTGTCTCTGGCTCGGGATTCAGTCTTCCTCCTGCAGGCTCATGACTACTGGAGTAAAAGCTGTACCTCCACATCCAGCCTATAGAACATCCTATTGATTAAGTGAATTAAGTTCCTGGGACAATGCTGTTTCCTAAACCTGAAACCACTGATTCTTTCATATCCATTCAGGAGACTTCTGAATGCACTGCATCTGAGGAGACAATACAGCCTTCCCCGATTCCATTGCTGGGAGGATGTCTTAAGGTGATTTCAGGAGGTGTGGGAATGAGTAGGTAAGCATTCTAGCTGCCCTTGTCTGATACAAAGCACTGGTATTTGTTAGAATTCTTTGAGAAAGACCCAACTGGAGTGAGCCCTAATTGTCCTTGGGAGAATTCTGCTCATTAATACTTTCTTCATTGGTTTTCTTCTTTCCTTCCCCTCTCTCTTGCTTTTGCTTTGGGGAATACAGCCCAAATAAACTACCTTGTACCCCATTCAAGCACCCACCCTAGAGTTGAAGACATCTTGCCTGTGCAACTCTTTTGCAGTTGAAATATGCAATGGTTTCTTTGTCCACCTAATTCATAGCACCCACCAAGAAAAGAGATGAGTGAGCTACTGAGGGGAGGACTCTGATTCAGCAGTAGTTCCTCTTGATATACACAAGACTGTTCTCAGGTTTTTTCACTGAATTTTCACAACAGTTCATGGAAGCAACATATTAACCTTATTTTATGAGTAATGATACTGAGATTTGGATTAGGTCAGGACTAAAGCTGATCAGGACTAATAAAAGTCCCACAACAGTAGTAAGGGTGACATAGAAAGGTGAAGGTCCCAAAGAATGTTTTCTTTTGATTAATATAATAATGCCTCTGACATCATATAAGAAAACATACTTCCCACCTCAGTAGAATAGTGACTCTATGATATTCCTTGTCCTGAATATTAAGGAATAGGAAAGAGAACAAGGAGTTCCCTATGGTAACCTGTCTATGTAGACCTGGAATTGACTACTTTTAGTAGATAGTAACCGCTCTACTTTTAGTAAGAGACCTGACTCAGTGAGTAGTGTCGAGATCAAAGAAGACACCTAACACCAGCATGAGGCTTCCCCAGATTTTTGTATGTCCATACACACATGAACACACATGCATCACATGCAAGCATACAAATGCAGTGAGGGACTTAAGAAAGAGGTAATGTGATATGTTTCCATCACCAAAAGTGGACCTTTTCTCAATGGTAAATATTTGTTTTTTGACAAGGTTGCTTATGTGTTCAAGATACTTCATCAATTTTTCATCCATCATATCAGAACTTAATTTCTTGGCCTATTTGGTTATACTAAACATATTCCCTGTCATCTGCAAGTAATTAATTGCATTTTTCCTTTGGTCTCAATTATATTTTCCTAGAGTCAGACTATTAAAACTCAGTCATTTCCTTCTGCCTAAAGTAGAGCCCACTTCCCTCCATTCAGCTGCTATCCACTTCACAGTCAAACTGCTATCTACATGGAAGTCACAATCCTAATCGCTGGCAGCATTCCCATCCATTGAGCTTTATGTTGGACAGTATCCCCATGGAGTTATAATGGCATAGGAAAATTCCCATCACCCATCCATGTCATAGTAGTCATGATATCTTGCTGCAACACATAACTCAGTTTTGTAGTGGTACTGCTGTAAACAAACCTAATATGCTACCGGTCATGTAAGATTAGAGCACATTTAGTTATGCATGATATATAGTATTAGATAATAATAATAAATGACTCACTGACTATAGTATATTTTATGATTATAGAATATTCTCCTTAGATTAAAGAAAAATGTCTTGTAAAACAGATTGTTCTGTTATGATCACAGCAACCACATGACATCTGATAATTACCATGTCTCTTTATTACATAAAGGGGGTGTATTAAGGGCTAGGCACATGCATCTATTTGGCTAAGTATGCTTGATGTTGTTTGCAGAATAATAAAATCACCTAATGTCACACTTCTGACACTGTATCCCTATTGCTAAGACAAATGTAACTTGACACTCATCTTTCTCTTCACTTGTGCTATAAACTGAATATGGTATGCTTCTTCACCATATACATATACTGAAGCACAATTCAGTGTAATCATAGTGTGGTTTACAGTAAGGATTTAGATGATAATAGAGTTGAAGACATGAGGTGAGTCCTTCATTGGATTAGTGCCTTGAGAAGATAGACATGGCAGCTTGCTTTCACTCTGATTTCTCATGGAGAGTAAAAGAACATGCCACATGCAAGAAACAGCTGTCATCACACACTGTATTCTTCATCTGATCTGAGCTTAGTCTTAGAATCCGAGATCCAGTATTCTTATGTAAGCTGCAAACTGTATGGTATTTTTGTCACAGCTGCCATAAAGTATTGATTTTCACTAATTGAAGGAAGGAAGCAGATCAGTGTTCCATGGTCCAGGTTTCCTGAGTCCTTTGGCATATGACACATGTGAAAAACAACAAATGATGCAAATATTTATTTATAAGTAGAGGGAGACCTACAGTAAGGTTGATTATTTACAGGTTGAAAGGGCCTACATTTAGTACTAGAACATGGAAATAGATTACATAAGGCACTATTTCACCTGTAGCAGCGTGTTTACAGTTGTAAATCGTATGACCAGCACCTGACAATGTAAGCAGCTGGCTTCCAGAGTGGCCAGCTCAGAAACTGGTAAACAAGTCCTTTGAGCATGCGTCGGCCTCGTGCCCTTCTGAGCGGGCTTATGCTAATAAGGTATTGGCAGCTTAACCTATCCTGGAGGACACATCACCCAGCCGCCTAGGGCAGTTATATAAGCAGCTCCTTTCTGCTGCTTGGAGTCCAGCCCTTCCCTTCCTTCCTGGTCCAGGTCCCCCGTCTAGTTCCCCATCCCTATGTCAAGAGTCGTTCCTGAATAAAGCCGACTGAGAGGATCCTACCGTGTCGCGTCTTACTTGCCGCAAGGCGGACGCGACATCTACCAATGAACTTTTATTTTTTAGTTGAGAGCAAGGGGCATTGTGTAATGACCACTCCATTAAGACAGAGAGATATACTTTTTATCCTCATGCCAGTACGACTAAATAGGACTCGACTTCCTGCTGTGGGAGATCAGAATCCATCTCTGTTCATTTATAAGTGAAGACAAGTACTTTAAAAATTTCCCAAATTCAAGGATATTGTTCATTTGTTTTTCATAGGGGAATATGTAAGAACTGACTTCCAAAGTACCTGACACTTATTATTTGACTACATTGTACAACAGCCCCATATTTTGTATTTTATTCAGTTTTCAATTTTTCACTGGGAGAAAGATTGGGTTGGCATTTTAGCTTAGCATTAGTCTGCTTGCCAAGCATGTACAAGGTCCTGGGTTCAATCTCTAAAAACAAACACTTACAGAAAAGGCTCACCATAGTCTTATAAGCACCTGCTGCTGGTAAAGGAATGAGCAGGCACTCTCTGGTCTGCACACAAATAGGGAAGTTTCCTTGGAGTGTTTCAGCCATGTGAATCACCCCCCCCCCCTTCTCTGCGTCCTCTCCAGGGAGCTGATCTAGAGAGCATTCTTGAAATAACTTGGAAGATGCTCTGAGTTTGGGTCAGCTCCTCAGGGAGCATAGGCAGAGAAACTTCCCCTGAGCTCAATGAGTTATCAGAGTGGAAATGCAGAGAGGCACAGAGAAGAAAGGTGAGACCAGAAGTGGGGTGGACTAACTTGGAGCTAAACTTACCCCTTCTGCCAAGGAGGTCAGATAAGCACTGTTTTGCTTCAGATTTTTTTGTTTTGTTTTGTTTTTTTTGTTTTTTCTTTCTTTCTGCTGTCTTTGCTTAGAAAAGTGTTACTGCTGGCTGCTCCCACATTTCCAACAAAACCACTGACAACTGTGCTTCTCACAGGTTCAGAATGATTTCCAGGGGCCAGCTACATGGAATGTAAAGAAAGGGGCTAAATAGATGCATGCAAGAAAAGACAAATGAAGGAGAAGCCAAAATCTAATACGATGAAGACTACTATGTGAGGTTAACAATTGAAAGAGCATGGAACAACTAATTAGCAAACTAGATTTTCAACCACTGTGTCCCAGACACTCTGTCAGGTAGTGGTGCTGATAATGTCACTGAGGTCTTACCTCTGGCCTCTGTTCTGTAAGCCATGTATCTGTTTGGAATGAATTCAGATGAGAGATGTCCAGGATAGTATTGAAGATAGGCAGAGTATATTCTAGATTAACAGGAAGCATTGTTGAGAATAAAAGCTGGCAAATACCAAAGGGATCATTGTAGAGAAAACCATTCTCAGGGTTTAGAGTGGACAGTACCCACAGAGACCATCTTGTTAGCCACAGTTAGGCATTGTACTGGTGCTTAGGGTTTGTGTAACATAGAAATTCCTGCTGGGTATCTTTTTGTCTAGGTAATTAGCAGGTCCATTACCTGGATTAACTATTAAGAGATAAAATAATAGTATGTTTTGTTCTCTGTTAAGAAAGCCTATAGCTAGATATGATATTCCTATACTTTGAACAGATATACATGACTCTACTGTGGGCCAGGGAATTGTACAGATCACATACATTTCACTAGTGGTCAGAATCCTACAGTTTTACTTCCTGGTTTTATAAGATATTGATTGTGAAGGAGGGAAGTCCTCCTCAATATTCTTGAAGTGTGCTAATATCTGACTAGCTACCTCCCAATATGGCCCAGCGATCACATGCTGTTCTGCAGGTTTCATATATGAAGAGAATATAAACAGTGAAGGGTTTAGAGATTGGTTAGTATAGAAGCTCAACCAGGAGGCTTCAAGAAGTACAATGTTTGTTTCTAAAAGCTGACTTATAATGCAAACTGTCTTTAGACTGCATTATTTGAGCTCTCAGTGATCACAGCTCTCAGCCCTTTCAATAACCGAGGTCCCTGAAAAACTTGTGTGTGCTTCCAAATCCTGGAGCATCTTCTTTTCCATAGTAGAGGAAGTTGGAAGTTGGGAAGCCTGAGGGATTCCTTCTTGTCTTCACTGTGAAACAGGATCACTTGAGTTCAACTAACTGGAACCCAAGTATCTTTACTCCTATATACATACACAGAAGAGAGAGAGAGAGAGAGAGAGAGAGAGAGAGAGAGAGAGAAGAGAGAGAGACAGAGAGAGACAGAGACAGAGACAGAGAGAGTGAGACAGAGACAGAGAGAAGAGAGACAAAGAGACAGAGACAGGGACAGAGCACCAAGGGCTACTAGAATTCTCTGGGTCAACTGACTCTTGAATAACTGTCTTGGGCTATTCTGAGTGTCAGTGTAAGAACAGTATGGAGCACAGTTCATTCTCAAGGTCACTTGTTGTCACTAACCTCTTCTTTTCTTTGTTTGTTTATTATGTATGTATGTATGTATATATGTGTTTTTACTGGATATTTTCTTTATCTACATTTCAAATGTTATCCCTTTACAGGACTCCCCTCTGTAAATCTCCTGTCCCATCCCCACTTCCCCTGCCTCTATGAGGGGGCTCCCCCACCCACCCACCTACTCCCATCTTTCCACGCTGGCATTTCCCTACACTGGGGCATCAAACCCCCACAGGACCAAAGGCTGTTCCTCCCACTAATGTCCAACAAGGCCATCCTCTGCCACATATGTGGCACTGGTCCCTCCATGTGTACTCTTTGGTTGGTAGTCCAGTCCCTGGGAGCTCCAGTAAGGGGGTCTGGCCTGTTGATACTGTTGCTCCCCCACTGGGTTTTTGATCCTCTTTCTAGTTGAACAAGAGGTAGAAGTAATTTTCCATAAGCTTCAGATGTTTGATGCAGTTAGAAACCAAAATCCTCTGACTAGGAGCATGGGTGGACTCAACTGCTCAGATGTGCTCAGTCTCCTGACCCCTGTGCTAAATCTCCTGCCTAGCTGGCCAGTTCACAGGATCACCTTCCACCTGCTCTTTAGCCTTGCAAGTAACTCTAGCACAGAAGAGAGACTCTGGTCCCCAACTCCAGCCTCCCACCCCCCCGCCCCCCCCATTCCCCACACACAGTGTGGGTGTAAACTTGTAAAGACTTTTATTTGCAACTGACTGGGATGTGAGTATTGTTTAAATTGCTATTGAATAACAATAAATTTAATCTGGCAACAAAGAAGATAGGAAGCAATGAGGAAGGGAATTGTACTTTTGTATAGAGACATAAATTTAGGTCTTCTGCCATTGTACTATAACTCTGAAAACAAAAAGTCATATATATATATATATATATACCACTTGGAAAACTTCTATAGAATATTGCATTTTTTATAATGTAGGTTTAGTATTTATTTTTCTGTAGAAAAATGGCAGGGCAATAAAAGTGGACCTTGCTTTATGACGCCAGAATATTTTAGATCAGACTGAGTACTAAGCTTTAATTGATTTTATGCTAGTAAAGAGCAACAACAAAGCAGAGAGAAAAAGGAGAAAGACAGCATTACCCCCACAGCTGTCTTAGTCACACTCTGCAAAACAGAAAAGGAGGAAACCTCACATTTTCTGTGATAGGAAAATCATCAAAGACCTGTTTGCATGTGCCCTTCTTCAGGCTAGACTCTTGAGGACACTAAATAAAAATGAAACAGGGTCAGAGAGATGGCTCAGCTAGTAAAGCTGCCTGTCCCCAAGCCTTCAGACCCAGCCACAGGTTCCACACAGTAGAAGGAGAGAATGAGCTGCTACAAGATACTCTATCCTTCACATGCACACTGTGGCATGCATGCATATGTTTGTGCTTATGAACACACAAACGCACATGCACACACAATTATATGAAAATTTTAAATTTGTTTTTTTTAGTTGAATGAGGTATGCTTTATTTCCCCTATTGGATAAGAAAGTCTACATAAACCTTGTATCATTTTGGAATAGAAACTTTTGTACAACATGAGTCAAAACAGTAAGCAAACAAACTAATCAAAAAACCAACTTTCAGTCAGAGTCTGACAGCTTTTGCTGGGTTTCCCCATAGATTACTTTGCCCAGCTCTGCCCCAAATCATGTCTAGGTCCCCTCACTGTTGTTATTTTTGTATAAAAATACAAAATATACAGTTATTAGCATAGCTTACCTAGATATTTACTAATAAAGCGGTAAAAATGAAACAATGAAATTTAAAATTAAATTTTGGTGAATTTGAAAACATAAAATTAATGAAATATGACAAACAAAAAATCAACAAAATAAATTTAATATACTACCATCAATAAAGCAGAAGACTAAAAACTTACAGAATAAATAGTAAAGGATTTTATAATGCAATCTTTCTGAGGAGCATGAAAATGATTCAAGCAAACACAATAGATGACTTCTCTTTCAAATCCTTCTAGTGAAGGTGTACATTTGAGTCACATGATTAATTTTAAGACTAGCTTAAACTTGATTTCAAAATGTCTTTTTTTTAAATTTGCTTATTCTTTATTCTTTAATCCTTTTCCACAGTCCAGACTTTACCCCCCTTCTGGTCTGCAACTAGACCACTCCCATTCCCATACCTGCTTTCCCATCCCTAACCCCCCACCCTCACCCCAACCCCCATCTCCAAGAGGATGTCCCCACACCCCCAATCCCTCACCCCACCTCACTATACCTCCCCACTCCTGGTGCCTCAAGTCTCCTAAGGGTTAAGTGCATCTTCTCTCACTGAGGCCAAACCAGGCACTCCTCTGCTGTTTATGTGTTGGGGCCTCATTTCAGCGGGTGTATGCTGCCTGGTTGGTGACTCAGTGTCTGAGAGATCTCAGGGATCCAGGTTAGTTGAGACTGCTGGTCTTTCCATGGGGCTACCCTCAGTCTCAGTCCAGCTTTTACCCGATTCAACCACAGGGGTCCCCAGCTTTGGTCCATTGGTTGGGTACTAGTATCTGCATCCGATTCTTTCAGCTGCTTGTTGGGCTCCTGTCTGCAAGCACACCACAACATCAGCAACAGTGTCAGAACCTCAGGCCTCCCCTTGAGTGGGATCCCAATTTGGGCCTGTCACTGGACCTCCTTTCTCTCATGCTCTCCTCTATTTTTGTCTCTGTAGTTCCTTCAGACAGGAATAATTCTAGGTCAGAGTTTTTGACTGTGGGGTGACACTTGATGTCCTGTTCCTCCACTGGAAGTAGACTCTATAAGTTTCCCTTCCCTATTGTAGAGAACTTCATCTAAGATCCCTCCCTTTGAGAATTGAGAGTTTCTCACCTCCCAGGTACATTCTACCTTCCACCTCCTACCTCCCTAGGAAAGAAATGTTTCCATTCTTTCTGCTGGCCCTCAGGACTTCAGTCCTGTCTCCCACCAATACCTGATCATGTTCTCCTCTTCCACTCCCTGTCTTCTCTCCCACCCAGGTCTCCCCTCTCTCTTGCCTTGAACCCCTGCTGCCCCCGTGACTGCTTTCTTCTTCCTCCCAGGTAGAATTGGGCATCCTCACTTGGGTCCTTTGGCTTGTTAACCTTCTTAAGTCCTGTGGGTGTTGTCCTGCGTATTCTGTACTTTTTGGCTAATAACAACTTATTAATGAGTGCATACCATGCATGTCTTTTGGGGTTTGAGTTACCTTACTTAGGATGATATTTTCTTGTTTCATCCATTTGCCTGCAAAGCTCATGATGTCCTCATTCTTAATAGCTGAGTAGCATCCCATCGTGTAGATTAAACCACATTTTCTGTATACACTCTTCCATTGTGAGACATCTGGGTTGTTTCAGCTTCTGCATATCACAAATAAGGCTGCTATGAACACAAGGAACTTGTACCCCTGTAGCATGGTGGGGCATCTTTTGGGTATATAGCCAAGAATGGTATAGCTGTGTCTTCAGGTAGATCTATTTCCAATTTTCTGAGGAAACTCCAGATTGATTTCCAGTCTCAAGGTCTCCAGGATGACCACTGCACAAAGGACAACTGGTAAGGGATCCTTCCCAACAGTCACACCCGCTGGGAATCCTGAAGAGCCCAGTGGTCACGGAACCCATCACCCCCAAATCCCTCACCCCCGAATGCCACTCCCCTTCTGGTCAGTGCCTTCTGCCTGGGCAGATCACCATTTTGTCTGTTTCCTCTGAAGACACCACAGTCTCAAGGACTCCAGGAGGTCCACTGCACAAAGGGCAGCTGGGCAACAGACCCTGCAGTCTGAAGGCCTCCAGGAGAACAGCTACATGCAGGGCAACAGCTTGACTGCTCCTCTGAAGACCCAACAATCTGAAGGCCTCATAGCTGGTCTGCTACAGCTAGGGCCACAGGCCTACCAAGAGACAGGAAGCAACCCAGGGACACAGGAGGCAGGCTCTAGACACAGACCCCCAGACCAGCTAACTCTAGGGATAACCAGATGACAAGAGACAAGCTCAAGACCATAAGCAACAGAAGTCAATATACTTTGGCATCATCAGAATCCCGTTCTCCCACCACAGCAAGCCCTGGATACACTAAGACACCTAGAAATCAGGAAGCTGACCTAAAATCCTATTTCATAAAGATAACAGAGTCCTTTAAGGATGATATAAATAAATCACTGAAGGAAATATAGGAAAACATGGGTAAACAGGCAGAAGTCCTTTAAGAAGAAACAAATAAATTCCTTAAAGAAATACAGGAAAACACAATCAGGTGAAGGAACTGAACAAAGCAGTCCAAGACCTAAAAGTGGGAATAGAACAATAAAAAAACACAAATGGAGGCAATCCTTGAATAGAGAGATGAGAGAGAGAAGAGAGAGAGAGAGAGAGAGAGAGAGAGAGAAGACAAGCATGTACACTTGCATTTGTGAAATTAGTCCTGGAGATCTAACTCAGATCAACCATCAGAGCTTAGTAGTAAGTAACACAATCATAGCACGTTTCTCTGGTCCCAGCGCTGTTGTTTCTAACTGACATTTTGTCAGAGTGCTCAACACTCTTGGTACAAACCTACCCCGGATCCATTCCATCCGTGAAAAGCATTCTGTATTTCAACAGTTAATTATCTTCCTAAAGCCCCAGCTAAGCTAATCAACTAGTTTACATAAGTACTTTGTCACCTCTGATTTCAAGCTCATTTCTCTTGCCCCTAAATTCAAGAGTAGTATTTTGTTTTAAGAAGAAAGAAGGAAAAAGAAAGAAGGAAAGAAAGAAAGAAAGAAGAAAGAAGAAAGAAAGAAGAAAAAAGAAAGAATAAGAGAAAGAAGAGAAAGAAAAAGAAGGAAGGAAGGAAGGAAGAGGGAAGGAAGAAAGAACACTCTCATTCTATAGCCTAATTCAATCAATGCAGGTTACGACATTGATCATAATTTCAAATTTCAAAATAAATCACACTGCTTTCTTAGAATTCATCTACCCACCCCTTTTCATACTTTTGCAAAAGAAGGCAGTGAAAGGCTGCCTGTGTGTTTCTCCAAAAGTCCCCACATTCCTTTTACCTCTCAAGCAGAGCAGTTGTGAAATGATATGCTAATCAAGGTTAGCATATCTCCTGGCAACCAGCCCCTCCCACTTTAAAAGCACATATTCCTTATGCCACTTTTCTCCAATTCCATTAAATATAAGAAGTGTGATATATTCTATGTGAGGTGTGGGTGCGGTGGCGAGTGTGTGTGTGTGCATGCACACACATGCACTCTGAACCTATTTATCTTCTAACACATAGAGCTGTATTCTAAGCTGCATGATATAAAACATAGTGCAAAGATGAGAAGAATAGTGGATAAACACGAAAGCTCTGTCTTTATCTTTGGTAAGGATCAGCAGCATTTCCAAACTGAAATCTCCAGGAGTGAGGGAGGTTTCATGAGAATGTTCACAGTCCTTCTCTATTTGACAGCATGGATTCCTTCCAGACTTTTCATTGCCTGAAAAGTACTGGGAATAATTTGTCAGGAGTAGACACATGAATTGCTTTTCACACCCTGTGTGCTCTAAATTGACCCCAAAATTGCTGGAGCAGGCTAAGCCTTTCTCTAGAGTACTAGTCATAGACACTGTCCAGTATCCCAAATTTATTCACATCCTCTTTCCTACTGAACAGTTACCTAATTTTCCAATCAAACTAATCTGAAGAAGTTTGAAATTCAACCTCAGACGACTTAAAACCCCCCAAAGAAGGAAAAATATTCAGGAGTAACATGCACATGAACAGACAGCAACAAATGGAACCCTGGAGATTTACAACAGAATATTTTCTACTTCCACCTTTGGAAGCATTTCACATTTACCCTCCATAAAGGAACAGCTATGGTTTTGGATTATAGAAGAGGATACATATATTATCTGTCAAGAGAGAGTTTCTATTAGGGTGACTCTTTTTTTGTATGTATAGTTTTGTGGCAAGTCTACTAGGAAGGAAGATATTCTTATATGCGAGGGCACAATGGAACCAATGAAATGATAGTTCCACAGACGGTGAGAATGTTTTTTATTGTAGTTATGAGACAGAATAGCCAGAGCCATCTGAAAAAGTTTAAGGCATCCATGGATACATACGAAGGCAGGGCATAAAGGGAAGAAGTCAGGAGCAGAGAAAACATGAGTCAAGGCAAAACTCCATGAGTTGTAAAGAACAAGTAGTTTCAGGATAAGAGGAGGGAATCTGTAACAGTCTGGGAGCTAGCCTAGTAGTGGGGAGGTCAGAAGGCTAGTGTGAGGTTATTCATAATAGGCCTATATTAGTAGGATCTCAAGGAGCCTGGAGATTAGCCTAGGCTTTGATATGTAGCCACAAGTATACCCCAAGCAAGGCAGCATTTATTAGCTACCAGAAACTCATTTCATAGGTTTCTGAGGAGTACTGACTGTAGACCTTTATCTATCCTGTAGCAATCTTTCTGAATTTAATCTGAGCTGAGCTGATTTGGACTTAACAATTTTAAAGACACATTTGTACCCTTTTCTTTGGCTACAGAATATTGAAGCAGTAGACCCCGCCCCTGAAAGTGAATTCCCTCCATGCTGGGAGAAAATAAAAGAGTAAAGTGAGAAGTAAAGAACTTACCTCCACAAAAGAGACTTAAACTTGTCACTTTACCTTATAGGACTCTAAATAACAATGGGCCTTGGTCTTGGAATGCTTAACTATTCATAACTCTGACCTTCTACTTAAACCCTTAGGCCAGACCCTAAAGACAGATGTGACAGGGGTGAGCCATTGTATCTCCTAATCCCTCTTCCCAATGTTGTGTACATTGACTCACTCCCCGTTTTACTATTACATGGTTTATTAACTGGCTTACCAAAAATGCGTGGCTGTATTTGGCTTAACTGGAGTTTCCAGGGCCCAGGCTCTGATCATTGGAATAGTACTAGCCTGGAAAGAGACTTGGGAAGCTTCTATATTTCCATTGTATTGAGAGGAGTCTCATTGGGATGTTTGATATTGAGATTTCAAAAGAAATGTCTCTTCTGCTGCTCTTGAGTAGTGCCCAGGCTGTCAAAATGAACTTCAAAAAGTGCTGGATATACCCAAAACTGCTTAGCTCTAACTAAAGAATCTACAAACTACCTGGTGTTTGGAGGTTGGGGGGCAGATTTGAGTAGAATTCAGAATATTCTTGAAGCTTTCCCCTGCAAAATGTTAACACATAAACAGTTTTTCCAATGGCTTTTTGTACACAAGTGAATTTCTTTGTGAATTTCTCCAACAGCCATAATGACACTGACTTACGTGTGTTTTAGAGGAACAGCCACAGAACTCAGGACCTCAGATATTTCATTTCTGTCTTCTTTAAGTCACGAGTCTTAAACAAGAAGTTCATATTTCTTTTTAAATTGCGAATGACTTCTGTATCACTGGCCAATTACATTCTTTTGGTGGTGAGCCATTTAATCAGATTTCTAGCACACTGGCTCCATCATATATAAGAAAAGTAATTTTTGTTCTTTTCAGTTCACTGAGTGAGTAAATGCCCAATTACCTTCTAGGTCTATCACTAGTCATTGCTATTTTGGAAATTTTGGCTGCAGGTTCTTCTCCAGGTTCTTAGCTATTACCTTACTCCATTTTCCAATTGCTTGGCCAAGAGAAGCATCCAGGACATGATGCCAGTCTCAAGACACAGGCTGACCACAAAGTATTGGCTTGGAGTTTCTGTTCATAGTATATGGGAGTCACATATTCCCTCCTTTCATTCATTATTTTATTAACACAAATATCTTATTGCTTAGGTACATGCTACAATTCACTAATTAGTCTTATATTCATAGTGTCAGTAATTAATCGCATATCACCCATTTTGTTCTTCAGGAATGATAACTATCAACTATCTCTACCCAGGATTTGGTAATTAATTAAGGTAAAGTTGCTTACTTGGTCTGGTTTCTCTTCTACTCCATGACTGAATTCTGTGAAAGAACATTAATGAGAAAGAAATATGCAGTGATTACCAGGCCATCTTAAATGCCAGTTTGCAAAGTATTTGAGAACTAAAAGAAATCATATTATTTAGTCATGCAGTCTCATCTGTATTAACCTAATTCACCTCCATCAAAAGACAGACAGAAAGGGGAAAGAGTGTGTCTTGGGAATTAGATGAAATTATATGCAATGCCATTGAATTAGTGACATTTCTACTATAGAAAAAAAGTAAATAATTGGAAATAATTCCTACAGAGTTCTAGCAAGTGTTAGAAATGTTAGTAGCAAGCATGGAAGTTAGATTTAAATAAACAAAAATACATTTAGAAATGCAAGGTGTCATTGTCCTAGTTATCGTTTCATGATATTTGATAAAGAACATAAAAACTTGAATTGTAAGTGAAGTTAGTATCACATTCCACTAGAGCAGTGGTTCTCAACTTTCCTAACCCTTTAATATAGTTCCTCATGTTGTGGTGACCCCCACACATAAAATTATTTCATTACTACTTCATATCTGTAATCTTGCCATTCTTATAAATCATAACGTAATTTTTTGAAGTTAGAGGCTTGCCAAGGGCGTTGTGATCCACAGGTAAGGACTACTGCACTAGCTAATATTAATCTTTCAATATTAAACTGTAACGTACCGCATTTTTTGTAACTGTCTTTAATCTATAACAAATATATTTATCTCATCTCTCAACTATACAAAATGACCACAGGCAACTTATCATAATCATGGGAATAGTTTTATATATTCAGTGTTTTCATTACTGTAGTAGATAGACTTAATCCAATGGAGTCCAGAAACTAAATTGCTCACATTATCCTTAAGTACTTTTAATATAATTCAATTTTAACATACATGTTTCAAAGTCATAGGAACGTATGAATTTATTCCATGTGAATCATTACCTTTTGGTTTTTTTGCCTTGTATGGTTTGATTATTTTTCTTATAGCTTATCTTCTCACTGATCCTCTTTTCAGCTATGTCCAATTTATTAATCCTATTCTTTCAGCCCTTTATTTAAATGATCCCTTTTGGTCCAGTGAGGTGGATAATAAACAGAGGGTAAGGGATGTGTTGCTAAGTCTGAGGACCTGAGTTAGATTCCCAAGTCCCATATGGTGGAAGGAGAGAATGGGATTCCGCAAAGGGCTATCCTTCGACAACCCTCACCCAACACACACAGTATGATAACAGATATAATAAAAACAAATTTCACTTTTTATTTAAAAGCTAGTTATTATTTTTTAGATTCATTCTCACTGTTTTTCTTTTTGCAGATGAATGTGTTCAGTGCATTCCTTTCTTTAACTAGATCAACCACTGTTAATGTCTTAGTCTCATGAAATTTATGTTTGGATTACCTAGTGCTCTGCTCCTGTTTCCGCCTGTTAAGTTTACTCCTCATGATCCTGGTCTGTTCTTTATAGAGATTTCTACATGAATATTGAATGGAATGACACCTGGAAAGGCATGGTGCCTCTAGGTCATGTTTTCCTCCTGAGAGGATTAATAGTCTCTGTAATGTAGCAAAGAGAAGATCTCATGAAGCTAGTTATGGTTTATATGCTACTCTCCAATGTCTGTATTATTTTAACTCTGGTCCAGCAGCATTTGTCAGGAGCTGCCCTGGAGAGGTAAAAATAATAAGACTGCATTGCTGCTGAGTGCTCTGTAACATTTTGAAGCCTTGTTTCTATAATTGGTATATTATTATTGCTGTTGTTCTTATTGCTTCTTGAAGACAAAGGTTTCCTTCTTGATCTCCTATTCTTTTGCTCGGTATAACACGACGCGCAAAGGTCTTGAGATTAAACCATGTAGCTTTTGTTAGTACTTCTTAGTATCTTATGCTTCTTCCTGCCTGCCTGGTACAGCAAGCTTAAGTCCCAGGTTCTGTCCTGGAAAGATGGCCCAGGAATTAAAAGCACATGTTGCTCTTACAGAAGACCTGAATCCTATTTACAACACCCAAGTCTGTCAGGTCACATCTACCTGTAACTCTAGCTCCAAGGATATCTGACATGTTTGGCTTCTGTGGGCGCCTGCACTCACCTGCACAGACCCACAGAAACACATAATCAAAAATTAATCTTAATAAAAATAGTAAGTGCTAGAGTTCCCACTTCATTCCTGTGAGGTTTCTTAAAACTTTGATGATTTCTACCCCAAAAGATGCTTCCACCCCATTTTCTCAGCCTTCTACATTATGATAACAATTAAGCAAAGGTCTTGAGAATGGCCCCACCCAAAACATCACACCTACTCCATGTTTCCCTCCGTCTGACTTCCCAGCCGCTTGGGAAATCTCAACTTTCTATTTAAATGTAATATGTCTGATTGGGGTGAATTTGTCTGCATAAATTGGCCTCCTGCAAACATTTCTATTCTAGTCAGAAGAGAGAAAAGGAATCTCTTCATACAACCCAGAAATGAAGTTTCGAAAGGTGTACAGGAACAAGGATCAATTCCCAGAGGTTCAATTATTTTGACCAAGGCTGTGTCTTTCAATTACAGGCTAAAATACACTGGCCTCTTTATCATATCCACAGAGACATTTTGCATATTTTTCTACCTTAAAATAAGAATTTTCTTGTGCCATTTCTCCTGGGCAATGAGTGACATTTTCTGTTTCTTTGAGTCTTCTAGACTCATGTGCCCTTCCATGTATGGCAATGACTTCGAGGAATAAGTGAGGAACAGGATCACTAGTTCCTTTCTCATTGCTGGGACAGAATATCTGGACAGAAGCAGCATAGGCAGGCTTTATTTTGGTTCACGGTTTGAGAGGTCAGTATATCCTGAGAGGAAAGACATGATGACGGTACAGTGGGGCATCTGGTCATATTTCCTTTTTTTGTCAGACAACACAGAGAAGTAAATGCTGCTCCTTTGCTGGCTTTCTTGTTTTCATTCAGCCAAGGAATAATGCCATTCAATTTAGGGTGGCTCTTTGTATGTCAGGTAATTCTAGAAACTTTCTCATATACATATTCAGAAACTCATTTCCTAGGTAATCCTGGAATCTTAGAATCCTATAATGTCACAATAATAATCAGTATAGATATTATGACTGGCATATATAGACTTTGATTCTGGGAACCCTAGAATGTTAATAGTAATTATATGTAAAATTTCCTTAATTTATCAGGAAATTAACTGTCTTAATTTTTATCTTGTACATACCACCCTGACAAGATGTCATCCATTTTAATATAGAATACGTCTTGGGGCCTCACTCATTCTGCACTTTATGATTCAACCAGACATTGATTGAAAATATTTTAAACACTGCCTCTGCCCTGAACTTGGACAGATCATTTTCCCCTTACCATAATTCTCTAAACAACAGAGGATGTCAGTGATTTACATTCTATTAAGTATCTAATCCGTTGTGGTTTAAAGGTGTATGTAAATACTAAAGCATTTTATACCAGTGACTTAAACATTCTTGGTTGATATATATGAAAGATTTTAAGACCAAACCTTTGTATGTATTAAAGAATGACTATACTATTTTCAAAAGTAAACAGATATGTTGGTATGATGTCCAGCTTTGTCAGTTTGACACAACCTAGAATTACTTAGCATGAGAGTCTCAATGAGGAATTGTCTAGATTGTGTTGAGCCAGGTAATACCTTCCAGGAATTTTCTTGATAAGATTAATTGAGGTAGGAGAACCCTCTCTAAATGTAGGTGACACCATTTCATGGGCTGGATCCCCAATTTCATAAGAGCTGGGAAATTCAGCTGAGTACAAGTAAGCAAGAATGCATGTACCCAATTCTCCCTGCTCCTGATTGTGAATGTAACAAGCTGTTTGGAGTTTCTACCTTGACTTCCCTACAGTGGTAGACAGTAACATGGAACCGTAAGATAAAGAGTAAAACCACCAGACCACTACCATCACCACCACCCCACACACACAACAACAACAACTTCTTATGTTGTTGTTTTGTTTGTTTGTTTGAGTGATTGATTGATTGATTGATTGATTTTTGTTAGAACATCTTATCAAAGCAACAGAAATGAAGCTAGAACATTTGTGGGAAATCAATGAGTCAAATACTTGCCTCACAAATGAGAGGACATGAATTCAAATGCCCAGAATCCATATAAACCAAGATGTGTTAATACATTTTTGTGTCTTAATGATCCTATGAAGAAATGGGAGTTAGAGACAGAAAAATTCACAGAAGCATACTATTTAGCTACCTCAGCTTACACAGAAGTGGACAACAAAAAAGCAACTGCATCTTACATGAGGTGAGAGGTGAGAACCAATGGCTGAAGTTACCCTGTGACTTTATATGTGCACCATGACAAGCCCATACTCACACACATGAACACACAAACATACACACAAAGGCTTTCAAATGAACATGCGGTGCTCAATATTTCTCAAACTCAGGAGACCAGAAAATACTTTCTCATAAAAAGTCTTAAAGGTGAAGCACTAATGAAAAGACCTAGGAATCATATACTTTGATTTTTAAAATTTATTTATTTAATGTGTATGTGTTTGCCAGCATGTTTCTGTGCTCTGTGTGTGTATGTGTGTGTGTGTATATGTGTGTGTGTGTGTGCATGTATGTGTGTGTGTGTGTGTGTGTGTGTGTGTGCATGTATGTGTGTATGAGTCCATTGAAACAAGAAGAGGGCATGCTCTAAAATAGAGTTGCAGGTGGTTGTGAGTTTCTTGCATGTGCTGAACTCAGATGCCATGGTAGAACAGAGCAATAAGTGCTTTTAATCACTGAGCCACCTATCCATCCCCTAAAAAATATTCTTAAATACCATTCACAATGTAAATATATAAACTAAATTTACCTAGAAAGTATGAAAGGCAGAAACATATCTTAAATAAATAAACTGACACTTTAGTTAGTAAAACTTAGGAAGAAAGGAATATTTACTTAACAGCTAGTGAGTTTTTGTAGTTCATTTTGTTTAGGTTGAATAACATTTATGAATATATTTTATGCTGCTTTCCTAGCAGTAATTTTTCAAGATTGTTCATTCTTTTGATTCATAATGTCTTTTGAACTATAAAATAGCCCCCATGAAATAAATGATATGCATATTTCAAATTGTGAAAATTTGAACTTCAAACATCTGGTTTTTATCAAGGTTCTGAAAATATTAAATTAATAGCTGGAATTTGGCCTAAAATAAATATGTGAATGATAGGAATTTCCAAACTGCAGATTAAGAAGTTTGAAAAAGAAAAGTGAAAAATATATTTTAGGAAAACAATCATAGAACATGCCAACACTTGGGCTGGGGAGATGGCTCGGTAGTTAAGAGAGTTTGCTGCTCTTACAGAAGAAATGATTATGACTCTCTTCAGCACACATCCACATATGGTGGCTCACAACTCCCTGCAACTCTAATCCAGGGATCTGAAGTGCTGAGATCCTGCTTCAACTTGAGAGAGGGTCCTGAGGAAGGGGTAGATGGAGAGACAGAAGAGTTGACAGGTCTCTGATCTACTTAAGAGAGCTATATCTTGTGGAGCAAAGACCAGACTTTTATTTGCTTAAGGTACTTCCTTAACAATTGCATATCAGTTCATTCATTTACTCCAGGTTCCCTTTTGATCATTCCAGAAATTGGCATTTTATGACCTTAGCCCCTGACTCTTAGAAACTGAAATACAGAGTACATTCGAGTCAAATGAATCAGACAGCAGGTACGTTGTTTTTTGTTTTTGATTTATGTTTTGTTTTAACATAGCAAGTTCTATGCAGTTTGTTGAGCACAGCACTTGTGTTTGCCATAGAGGCTATTTTTATGTGAGAAAGTTGTAATTTAGTGAAGTCTTGGTTATGCCAGTGCAAGCAGCATTGAAGCTCATTTTTATAATTCTTAGCTACCTCAATATATCCTTTTAATCTTTGGGTGCTTTCTTTTTCATCTCAGCAACTCCAAGGCTTATTATTGGAAAGTATTAAGCAATCCCAGAAAGTAGGAATATCATTAAGCCATCATCTTTTTTCTTGATACTAGACTTTGTGTCCATCTCTAACTTCTATTTAGATCACACATATAACCACCTCCTTTAGGGAGTGGATGATATAGCTCAAGTTTAGTTGTTGATGCCTTCCATGGAAAAGAAGATCATTTTACCACTAATCTTATATAAGCCTCTATCTGAGTCTTGACTTAACTATTCCTTTCTCTTTTTTGATCCAGGTGTTTTCTCCTATTGACCAAATCATGTCCCCATTCCTTAATATCTTTTTGACTAAGCTGACTCATAGTGCAACTTCTTCTATTCTTTTAGGTCCATGAAGCCCCTCATATAACTCATATTGCATCCTTCTATTTTGCATGGTAGAGAAATGCTATAAAGAAAAATTCTTACACTGATTTATGTATTCTTGAACTCTTGTTTTCAGAGTTCTTTCTTGCAGCCTTAAGTGCTGTCCCGAAGGTCACAGCATTACTATTTTGCTGAGGATCTCCAGACACATTTTGTTTCCCAGAATCTTTACTGTTTCTGATTATCATGGAGTCACTAACCTTGGCAGGAAGAACATTCCCCAAAAGAGGAACATGAAGTAAAATATGCACATTAGTATGCAAACAAGGTTTATACCTACAGCAGCCATCAGCACTCCAGGAACCCCACATCCCGCTGGCTCTGGTCCGGGGTGAGAATCATGTCACACTGTTCCTTCTGTGGCCACACACTGTGGCCATGCCGGACCCAGCACTGAAGCATGGTTTTTGGCCAATAGATCATTAGTTCTGTACCCCCTGCACACACACACACACACACACACCACACACACACACACACACATAAATAAATAAATACATAAATAAATAAATAATAAATAAATCTTTAAAGAAAGAAAATTCAGCACTTTGTATCTTTTTTACTGCATATTTTATTTATTACATTTCAAATGTTATCCCCTTTCCTGGTTTCCCCTCCACACACCCTTTATTCCTCCCACCCCCCAAGGGGTTTGCAAAACTCTGTATCTAATAAGTTTGTATCTCTTTTACCAATCTCTTTCTGTAACTGATAACAGAAAATACCAAAAATGTTTTCTGTCATCTTTCCACACCATCACTATGGTATGTGTGAATGTCCTGAGAATCTCAAGAGTAACAATGATGTTGAGAAGAAAGGGAAACAGCAGATCTCCGTCAGGCCCTGTTCATCAGGACCTGTTCCAAAGTGATTGTTCAGTTCCTAACTGTGATGATAGAGCATGGTTACACTGGTGAATTTGAAATAATTTCTGATCATAGAACTAGGAACATCACGAACCTCACAGGCAGGTTGAACAAGTGTATATTAATCTTCCCTAGATTTATTATGGAGCTTAGAGACCTAAAAAATCAGAAAAATCTGATTCCCAGAATGTCAGTTTGGCTTCATTGCACTGACAATCTCAACTGCCATCATGAACCACAAAGTGCAAGACAAAAACACATGGGGAGTGGAGGGTTGGGGAGGGGGAATCATGGGATAGTTTTTCTGAAGGTATAAAACACATACATAAAAAGCCTATGCTAAAGAGAATCAAAACATCAAAAGAGTAGGAATATTGGTGGTAGTAGAGCATAATATCTTTGATATTCCGTGTTTTATGTGGCTCCATCATAAGTGATTTATACATATGCATTAAACTCATTTAAACCTTACACTTATTACTAGGGTCTTAGGAGACACTATTTTTTCTTAGAAATGTATTGTGTGACAGGCCAGGTTTTATACGTGCACTATTTTTTATACACATGCAGAATAAATGAATAAAATACTAACAATTTTGGTATGTGCCTATTGAAACACAGAGTTAAAGAGATGTGATTAGTGATTCCAGCCAGCATGCACGAGGCAGAGCTAACATTTTAATCAGCACTCTGCATTTGACTTTAGTCTTGAGGGTTGTGGAAATGAGAACAAACTGAAACATGACTTACATTCTATGCCTCTTTATGCTTTCTCATTTTGAGTCCCATAAAAGATTGATGGCCAGCACCTAAGCAATTATATTGTTTGTGTTATTGTTATGGTTAAATAATAAATGTTATGGGATCCAGATAGAATTAATCATCATAGTAAAAGTATGTCTCAAGAGCAGATTTTGTGGTGTTTTACTGTGACAAAATTGCAGCTAAGGTCCCCAAAGATAATAAACATAATTAATTTTTAGCATCATTTAGTATAAGATTCACTTGAGAATGGAAAATTTCAAGTGGAAAAATAAGCACATGGCCATAAACGTATTGTACGGTGTTCGTTCTGTTTTATTTTCAAGTGAATTCAGTCAACTGGTTCTTTACACCAAACTACTCTAACAATGAGCAGGATGAGACTGAAGACAATGTTTTGATTAAGAATTGAATTCTGGGCTATGGGTTTAGCTCAGTTGGTACAGTATTTACCTAACAAATGCAAAGCCCTTGGATCGATATCTATAGTACACAAAATTAGCTTGGTATTTCATGGCTGCAATCCTATTACCTAGAAGATGAAGGGGTGAGGAACTGAAGTTCAAGATCATTTTCTAGAGATCCAGTCTCAAAATAATTTGAAGAAGCAGAAGGAGGAATATGGTGAACAGAAGGACAAGGAGAAAAGAAGGAGAAAGAAAGAAGAAAATAATATAATACTATCAGTGACTTAACAGTCAAATAGAGGCAGATGAGAGAGGAAGTGGATCAAGAGGGTTGAAGGGATTAGTAAGGGTTGTTGAGGAAGGAAGAAAACAAAACAAGAAAAACAAAGTATGTGGGAAGATGCAATAAGGAATCCCACTATTTTGGAGATGAATTAAAATAAAATGAAAGTAGTTAATTAATTAATTAGCTGCACAATAACCCTAACTTAATTCTTTTTTTTCCCTTAATTTTCTTATTAGATGTTTTCTTTATTTACATTTCAAATGTTATCTCCTTTCCTGATTCCTCCTCATCCCCACCCCGTAAACCCACTATCCCGTGCCACCTCTCCTTGCTTCTATGAGGGTGTTCTCCCACCTACCCATCCACCCATTCCCTCCTTTCTCCTTTCTCCTCCCTCCTCCCAACTCTCACATTCCCCTAAGGGGGGGGGGAGCATTGAGCCTTCACAGGACCAAGGGCCTCTCCTTCAATTGATTCCCGATAATGCCATCCTCTGCTACATATAAGGCTGGAGCATGGGTCCATCTATGTGTACTCTTTGGTTGGTGGTTTAGTCCCTGGGAGTCCTGGGGCGTCTGGTTGGTTGATGTTGTTCTTCCTATGGTGTTGCAAACTGCTTCAGCTCCTTCAGTACTAACTTAATTCTTAAGAAGTACTAATAATGAATAAATTCAGCCGGCCAGCGGTGGCGCACCGCAGCAGTCGCTGTGCTCCGGAGTCGGAGGCGGCTGTCCGTCAGTCAGCATCTCCCGAGTTCGAATCCCCGTCTGTGCCTGTCAATCAATGGCGGGGGGGGGGGGGGAGGAGGAAATAATGAATAAATTCCATGTAGCTGAAATCAGGTATTGGGCCAACAAGATACTATAACAAGTAAAATCATCCACTGCCAGTTTGAGCATTTGATTTGATCCACTGGACCCACATGAAAGAATGAGACAAGTTGTTCTCTAGCCTCAACACAAAAATATTAAATTAACTAATTTTTAAAAGGGTGCCGAAGCTTAAAAATAATAAAGTAGGTAGTACTGTAAATGTTCAAATATAAAACAAAATTATTTTAAATTATAATTTTCTTAAAATTGCTTCCCAGGAAAGTACCGCTAGGATTTGTTTTGACCCAAGTTATCGGATGCTTTCCCTGTGACATCATTATATATCTCTTCCAGTTGCTATGGTGCCATGTCTTCCTATTAGATGAATATGATTCCTTTCTCTTGATGTTCAGCATAGCTCTTTGACTTGTTTTCATTAGTGTGGGGAGTAGGCATGGGTTTGTGACACCTAAACAGACATTTTAATGATATTTAACAATTTTTCCATAGTGATGTCATGGGCAGGACCTGCTTGACCTATTTGAACCTCAGCATTACTAAGTTATACAGACAACATGAAATTCACTTATAATGTAATTAGACTTATAATAAATAAGATCTGTTATGGTAAGTCACTGGAATTACTATGCTGTTACTACCTCCTACCCTAACAGAACTATATAGATTAAAAATTATCTTCTATAGAATTCAGAATGGATAAATCTTTTTATATACAGAATTCTTGTTTAGTTATGCATCTTGAAACAAGGTAATATTTTAATTCAATCAATCAGTCAATCATCCTCTACCATTCATTTGTCTGTCTATTGTCTGTCTGTCTGTCTACCTACCTATCTACCATCTGTCTGTCTAAAATAATGAATGAATGGAACTTTGGGCTATATTTCAACAAGACAGACATACTCTCACTAATTTGGAAATATTTTATGTTCCTGAAATAAAATCAGACACTAAGCTATATCTTACAAATACTATTTTAGTGTATGTAGAAAGAACATCCTGAAGCTTAAATTCAAGAATTATATATAGTATTGTGATAGAGGCTGCTACAATCTTAGAGTTCTTAAATAAGTGTCAGATCTTAAGTAGGTGTCATATCTGTAAGTTCATCTTGTAGTCTGTCGATCAGACAGGAGCTTGAGCTCGAACAGTTTTTCTAGAAACAAATATGAAAAAAGATATAGCAAAGATAACAATGAATTTTGGTTGTGGTTTGTTATGCAAGAACGGCAATTAAGGAGATTTTGTTTTTACATCAAAGTATAGGTGCAGTCATACCACCAAATTAATTATGTATGTTTTCTCATGGGCTACCTTTAAACACACCCCCATGAAGTGTTAGTGGAAAAAGTTAAATCTAAATGTGAAGGTATGAAGAAATACTGGAAATGGAAAGTTCTAATTTGTTTGAGAATGGGGCAATTAGGGAACAAAATGAGAATCACACATTTCCAAAGTAACAGGGATTAGGCAAGTGGCTCAGAACAATATATGAAATTGGCCCCAATCATCATTTCTTTAACACATTGGCATAACAATATGTACCAAAAGACAGCTTAAGGGATCTTAAGCATAATTCCAGCCTATGCTCATTTTCAATATAGAAGAATGTTGCTCCTTATGTCTGGTGAGGTTTTTGCAGTTTTTTTTTTTTTTTTTTTTTTTTTTTTTTTTTTTTTTTTTTTTTATCTCAGAAGAAGAATTCTCAGCTGAGAAAATGCTCCCAATAGATTGCCCTATAGAAAGTCTATGGCACATATTCTTGATTAGTGATTGATATAGAAGACCCAGGCTAATGTAAGTGATGTTACTTTTAGACAAGTTGTTCTGGTTTTTGTTTGTTTGTTTTTTGTGTATTCCTTTGTTGTTTTTTTTTAAGCCAAGCAAGCCACAAGGAGCAATACAGTAAGAAGTGTTCTTTTAGCATCTCTGCTTTAGTCTTGCCTCTAAATTCCTGCCTTGAGTTCTTGCCCTGACTTCCTTTCACGATTAACTACAAGGTATAAGCTGAAATACCCACACCCTCAAGTTGCATTTGGTCATGGTCTTTTCTATATAAGTAGAAACTTAACTACACATCCTACTTTTCAAATAATGGAAAATAGGTTATCCTGTTATCTGGAATCTTTCCAATCAGATTCCATGTCTCTTCTGAAATGTTATTTGGACTCAACATTATAATCTGTAACTAGAGGACACAAATGCCACTCATAGGCTTTCTTGTCATTACATTAAGTAAAAACTATGATATGGAAGTTAGTTACCTAATATTACAGGGACATGTATAATGGTAGAATGTCCAGTGTTAGAACACCACCTAAATGTACTAACATTTATATCTCGAAGAGGATAATAATTTTGCTTTCTACAAATATTTTGAATGATTTCTGAAACTGTAGTACTACATGTTGAGGGGATATATATATAGTACTACATATAGTCCAGTGTTACATTTGTTCATGGTGTGTGTGTTGTGTGTATATGCACTGAGTATGTTCACTGACAGTTACTACAGTTAAACAAATGTAGGTGGTGACAGCAAGGGGCGATGTCTTAGAGTTTCTATAGCTGGGGTGAAACATTACATGACCAAAGCAATGTGGGGAGCAAAGGTTTATATGGCTTAGACTTTCATATAACTGTTTACCATTGAAGGGAGTCAGGACAAGAATTCAAATGGAGCAGAGATCTGGAGGCAGAAGCTGATTCAGAGGTCATGAAGAATGCTGCTTACTGGCTTGCTCATCATTGCTTGCTTAGCCTACTTTCTTACTAAACACAGGACTACCATCCCCAGGATGGCATGGAATACCATAGGCTGGGACCTCCTCCTTCAATAACTAGTTAAGAAAATGCCCTAAAGCTGGGTCTTTTGAAGGCATTTTATATATTGAGATATCCTCCTTTCAGATAACTCTAGCTCATGTCAAGTTGACATAAAACTAGCCAGCAGAGGTAAAATCAAGTGTGATTGTCAGCTATTGCTCAGAAAATATGTAGGCTATTTGGGCTATTTATTAAATATAATAATGTCAAAGTATAGTATAAGCTGATAATAAAGAAATAGAAAATGTGCTTTGAAAACAATGGATTCAGGTGGCCTACTGTTCATCTGTGGACATGTCATGTGGGTAGTAAGCAGAATAAAGATTTTTCATAAAAAGAATGAATGTCAATATTATATAAACTTGAATATTCAGTCAACAGCAAATAGATGATTAGTGAGGTATGAACAAGGTAAAAGCAATGGCAGCATGGCATATCTTTTTATTATTATTAACATTTTTATGTGTGTATTTTCCAAACAGCAAGTTGAGATAGATGTTGGTCCTATATCCCACTGTGTTTGAGACATGGTTTCTCTTGTTCACTGTTGTTTGTGAAAAGATAGCTGTGTCATGAGCTTATGGACTTTACAGTGTCTTCTCTTCCCACCACACAGGAGAGGTACACTGGGACTCTAGATGCTTATATTACTGTATCTGGGTTTTGCCATCTAGGGATCCAAACTCGGTTCATCAAGGCTTAGCAGAAATAGAAAGGTGGCAAATTAGATTACAGGTGCCTGAATCCACTAAGGAGAAGATCATGGTCAGTAGAGAGGGATTCATGCTGATGTCATATACTTGGGAAGTTTTTAAACTGAAAACCAACTCAACTGTTTTGTGATGATTGCCATGTTAATTTTGCACCCTCTCTTAGATCACAAGAGTAAAGTTTGAGTTTTATATTATGTACAAAATAACAAATAAATCATATAAACAACATTCTGCAATGCTTCATGAGACAATTGTTGTTATTTATGAAGGTGATTAGACAGCTTGGCTTGATCCTCTTATTCTTCTGCCTTGTGCTTTGAGTGCAGTTGTCCTCTGTCTATCACAAAGTTTTGTGGGTAATTATTTACTAAGTATCACTAATTGTGTGTGTGTGTGTGTGTGTGTGTGTGTGTGTGTGAAACCCCTGGAATACCAAAAGAGGGCAACAGATACTCTAGAAATTATGGGATATCAGATGTAGGTGCTGGAAATTTAACTCCTGTCCTCTGTAAGCATAGCATGTACTTTGATCTGCTGAGCCATCTCTCCAACCCTTTCAGTTTTTTAATTGATAACTTTTACATTGTCAATTCTTTCAAATATAAGTTCAGAATTTTGTTCTTATTTTTTATAGTTTGCTGATTTTGTTTTCCAGAAACTAAGTTTGTGATCTCTAACTTAAAATTATCAGGAATACATGTTTTTTATGATATTTTATTTTAAAAGTAATAAAGGCTAATTTTAGGCTTTGTAGTTGCTGTGGGATTTCAGTTTCCTTCAGTGACCAAGCAGAAACACACACACACACACACACACACACACACACACACACACATTAATTTGGAGATCAAAATTAGATGAAAACAAAAAATGCTTCTGTTTCTTCATCTTCATGTTCTGCATTTGGAACCTCTTGTGTACATCAATTCAAGTCTTGTTTTTAATGTTACTTGTTGTACCAAGTATGATATAGAAAGAGATTTGATTTATAGAAGCATATGTTTTTATTATTTTTTTCATTTTATGTTTCTGTAAGTGGATATGTGCACCATAGGCATGCAGGTATCCATGTAGACCAGAAGACATTATGTGAATCATTGAATCATGAATGGTTGTGAGCGGCCTGGCCTGGGTGTTGATAACTGAACTTTAGTCCTCTGGTAAACTAAACATTCCTAATATCTACATTGTCCCTCTACTCCCAGAAACCATAACTTCATGGTATAGTTACAAAAAATCCTTTCAGTGCATTACTTCCCTTAGACGTTTATAATCATAAAGCTTCACTCCCTTACAATATATTATACTGATTATGTGTCTCCTTTCTTCTGTAAATATATTGGTCACACATTTTATTTGTTGGCTGCAGTCATTTGATATAAAATTATTTTGTAGTGTGTTTATGGCATGCTTATCAAATTAGCATTAAATATTTGTCACAGTTTTATGATGCAAAATTGGACCTCTGGTGATTTATTATACCATAATCCTGCAAAAACGGTTGAATCTTTTCTAGTTGTGTGGTGTAATGTTCCCAGAAGGATATGTCTGTACTACAACAGTCACAAAACTTGGATAGAGAAGAGAGCATTTTAGCAAATTCTTATGGATACTAATGTTGGGTCAAATTATTCATGATAATTTTATTTAAATGTGTAATCCCGTAGAGTTTTAAAAGTGCATGTCCATGACCATAAAATGAAAGCAAAAGATAAGCTGTAAAACACAACTACAAACCTGTTAATATTTAAATAAACCACATTAACTAGATAGTGACAGTGTAGTAAGAATGTTGGTTTCTTTTAAAACACAGTTATATTATGTGACTAGGTTTTTGTTTTAATACCAACTGTAGGATATGGGGGTGCTTCAGATCATCCACAGATTTGTCTCGTGCTATCGCAGCGCCATGATGGATTCTGCCAGCCGAACATAGTCTACATTTAGAATTATGGGACTCTTGAGAAGGAGTAAAAAGGCCAGAAACCACCTCTATCCCCCTACCCCTGAGAGATTTTGTTTCTACCCCTGCTGTGTCTGGTTCCTTCTGCTGTTTTTGGTGTTTGCTAGATTAGTGGTTTACTGGATTGCTGGTTGAAAATATCCTAATGGGGAAGATTGGTTTTGATCCAAGGAATCTGATGGCCATAATGAGCCAGAAGTAGTCTGAAGAATTCCATAACCCCCTTTTCCCTCTAAACTTCTTTCTTGCCTATCTAGTGCTGGGGGCTTGGGAGAGATTGGGAAGGAGAAGGGTAGTAGGTACAAGATTTCAATAAAGTACCCAAACAGTAACGTACAGTTACATGGCATTGCTTTCCTAAACTTTAATTAAAATTGCTATGTAAATAGATCTCCATATTTTGCATGTCATTTGGAACCTACTTAACTCTTGGGCTTTTTAGCCTGGTAGACCAACAATTAAAGCACCTTTATTATGCTTACTGTTATTTTTCAGTGTATCATTTATTTCATCTTTTAAAAACATTTATTTTTACTTATGTATATGAATGTGTTCGTGCCTATCACCTGTGTGCAGATGCCTCTGAATGGAAGAAAAAGGCATCGATCCTGAAAAGCTGGAGTTACAGGCAGTTGTGTGCTGCCTGCCCTGGGCACTTAGCACCAAACTCAGGTTCTCCACAAGAGCAAACAGCACTGTTAATCACTGTAACATCTCTCCATTTACTTCATGCTAAATACTGACCCATCATTCTGTTAAGCAGGTTTACTGGTGCACAGGAAAGTATATTAGTGTAATTAAAACAAATTATTAAGAAATTATTTATTAGCTAATTACTATTAAACTATTAAACTTTCAAACAAATACATGATTTGAATTGAATTTTTTGTATTATCATTTTAGTGTTTTCATATATTATAGTTAGGTAGTTTATATTTTCTGAGCATTTACCTTAGAAATGAATACAGAATTTACCAGACGGCCCTTAGGAACCTGGCAGCAGTATGTATATTTGAACACATGTATGTGTGTATGAGTATCAACTCTAGATAATTTAGTTACAGGGAAGGTTTATAAAATTTCTACTACAATTAAGGCAGAAATATCCTATTATTAAAAGCTCGATTGTTTTGCCCTTTTAATAATCCCTTAACATTCAGATGCATTTGACATCCCTTAATATTTCTATTTCTGATATTTCTAATAATACTAAATTAACTATCTGAAATGTTAAAAAAAATAACACAAATTCAATTCAAATTACTTGTCTGAAAGTTTAATAGTAATCAGTCAATGAGTAATTTCATAAAATCTATGTGTTTTTTGTGTGATTTCAATATTGTTACATACACAATGCCAGTAATAAGTAATATTTTAGCATAATTTTATTTCCTCTTTGAAAATCTCATATATGTACATAAAGTATTCTGATCATATCCTCCCAGATCAACCTTCCCATGTCCCTTTCCCAACTTTCATCTTCTTTCCTTTCAATCCACTGAGTTCAGTTAGTGTTGACCTCAGGTTTACATATGACTGTGAGATCATCTCTGGGAACATGGACAAACATATCAGAGACCACACCCATGAAGAAAAATTATTCTTTCTTTCACAGCAGCCAATAGCTCATCATCTAGGTATGAGATTTAGTGAGCCACTCTCCAGTTCAGGCTAGAATGTTAACTGTCTCAATCTTGTACAGATTTCCTGCCCAAGATTCACATGTACTGTGAGTTCCTGAAGGCAAGGGCCTTCTCATGTCTAAATGGCATTGACTTGCAGAAGTCTCAAGTAATCTATGGCTCTTACTATCTTTGTGTTTTTCTTTCATGCTATTTCCCAGGTCCTGCAGAGAGAATAAATTAAATAGATGTTGAGGTTAAGACTGACAACTCCACGGTCACTCATTCTCTGACCTCTCACCAGTTGTGGGTCTCTGAATTAACTGACATGCAGTGGAAAATAAGGGGTTCTTCCCTGAGAGCTATGAGTTACACTCATCTAAGGATATTAAAGGTAAGTATTTGCAATGCAGTTTGAGTCTATGTCCACTTAACCAAATAATGTACACAATATTTAAGGATGGCTTTTTCTCTCAGTAAAATGTCACTGAGTTCAGTTCAAGCACTCACAATTTATCCACAGTGTATCTCCTGTTTAGTGGAAGTATTTCATTATGTACTTTATTTAAATAGTCTCCCATGGAAAGCCATTGGATTATTTCCAAATTTTTGAGGGTTTTATAAATAAAGCTTTATAAACATTTTACCATGTTTGTGGGCTTCAGCATGTACTTAAATTTCTATGACCTATCTACCAGTAAGATTGCTGAGTTATATGATAAATGCATGTTTCATTTTATAGGATATTTCCACAGTGTTTTCCAGAACAGCTCTGCTGTCTTGCATTTCTAAAAAGGTTAAAAAAATGAATTAATCTTTCTACATCCGTACTGGCATTTGTCCTTTTCACTATTTTATGTTTAACAATCTTTATAGTTTAGATGAGATTTATAAAGCCCATCTAGACTTCATATATAGATTTTTAAATTTTTCATTTATATTCTTATGTTTCATTTACATGTCCCATATGTGTGGATGCCAGTGGAGGTCATAAGATGAAGTTGGAGCACTGAAGCTAGAGTGACCAGTAGTTTTGAACTGCCCTATATGAGTGATAGTAACTTAAGTTGTTCTGGAACTTCAAAAGTCCTCTAGAAGACCAGCAAATGTTTTAAACTGTTGAACCATCTCTCTAGTCATTTGCAGATTTGTATCCTTTTCTTATTTCCTACAATGGCCATGGTGTTCTTTTTCTAGTCTCGATTGAAAACTTTTGCTTTGTACCCATTGGTATCTCAGATTTTGTCATAAGTAAATGCACTATTATTAGAAATATGCATAGACTCAGTTGTCAGGACTGAGCCAAATTTTCTTGGACATCATTTTTATAGGCGTTGACATACCTATAGGGAGCATGTTGGACCATTGAGGGATCAGGAAACAAATACAAAGTCCTGACCTCTTTTCTTTAGTTTTAGACAAATCTCAAATAACTGTCAGCTCTAGGATGAATTCCCTCAATTGCTTTTGTTTCAATATTTGACTTCCTGTTCTGGTCACCATCACAACACCCACTCTCAGGTGCATTGTTCCTGGGAGCGTGCTCCAGTAAATCTCTAGCAGACTGGACTCCCTCTATGTTTTCTGGCTTTTTCTATTGTTCTACTTCCACTTCTGTTGCCATGATGAAATAAATATCCTGACTTAGAGCAACTAAGGAGAGAAGGTTTATTTTAGCTCATAGTTACAGGTTCCAGCCTATTCTCACGGGAAATCAAGGTGGCAGAAATTTGAAGCAGCTAGTCACACTCCATCACAGCAAAGAGCAAAGATATGAGTGCACCACATGCCTAATATTCAGGTTGATTTCTCTATCTTTTACACAGTCTGGGGCACAAAACCAGGTAATGGTGCTGCACACTTTTTGGTGGATTTTCCCACAGAGATGACATCCTTTGCAGACATGCCTGAAGGCCAACCTGATCTCAACAGTTCCTCAAGCAGACTCTGGTACCAAATCATTCTAAGGTTTTGTCAAATGGACAATCGATATCAATCATTATATTATTTAAAATAGTAAAACTGACACAATATTAATATTTACTGCTAAAATTTGTTTTGTGTACAAAAGGTGATTTTGGACATATCAGCATTGTATATTATAATAGGAAATTTTAGAACCATGTTCCAGACTGCCAGCTTATGCCACAAAACTCTGAATAATAGCTGAGATATTTTTATGTACTTTAAAGATAAGTGCTAGACACACACACATGCAGAACTTAAAAAGTCTATCAGACAGTTCCTGCTTTGATTCTATCATCATCACCTACCTCCAACTCCTGACAAAGACCAAGAATTTTAAAGGAAATTGCAATGAATTTTTACAAATATAGATCAACTTGGCTTCCTTCTCTGTCTCCCACCCCAAGTACATCCATAAGATTGTGAAACGTGGTAAAGAAGAGTCGGGAAATCTTACAGGAAACATGGGATGTTTCTGGACCCATCTGAACAAAGAATCTGATACCACTTCTTGCTCAGGGGATTCTAGGGAAGGATGCAGGCTGGATCTGCTTGTCACGGTAAGGGTATGGACCAAGCAGATAGTGTTATGAAAGCAACAGGTCTGCCAGTCAAAGAGGCATTTGTTTCCACTGTAAAGCTAACCACTGTGGAACAAAACGGTACCCATCTATCTTGATGACTTTCTCCATGGTATACATGTGTAGTAAGAGGGTGTGGATGATGCAGCAAGTCCTGGGATAAGAAACCTGTAAGACATTAGATGAGAATTACAATTATCCTTCAGGAGACTGGGCAGTGCAGAAGGTGTCTTCAGAATAAATTTCCAAAATAATAAAAAACAAACAAAAAATAGAACCCAGGCTCCTGTGAAAGGTGTTTGACTCCCAGAGGGTGGATGGCTGCCAAATCAACAGCCAAATTACAATGACTGCTTTCAAAGTTCACTTTCTCTCAAATCTAATTCGAGTAGGAGCTAGAACTGGAATATAAGAAAGTACTCGTCACAGTTTTACAACACACCTCCAAATTCTTGAACATTTATCTTATCAAACAGTGGCATTTAGTGATTAGAACAATGATCAGGCTTCATGAAGCCCTTTGCGAAGGATGGAACTATTATTGAGAAAAAGCAGCCCACTTGGAGACTCAAACATAACGTGTGTTTTCAATCTAGATAGGATTACATGACTGATTTATAGATCTCTAGTACTAAATACACCTGAGATGGGAAGAAAATGAATAGTGCTGGAGTGCTGCATAGTCTAGACTCACTCTTTCCATATGTAACTATCCTTATAGATATAATAGTTCCCAGAGATCCAGAGAAGTGATCCAGTTTGAAAACGTATAGTTTCAGCCAAGATTTGGTGTTGGTAGGGTTCATATATCAGAACCTTGTTAGAAATCTAGACCCTGGTCCTCTAACTTGGCTGCAGGTCTGATGGCAGAATGCACAGAAACTGTCCGGTAGGATTTTCAAGCTATTAAAGGGTATTCAAAATGGTAACTTACGTCAAGGCTTTGTGGGTCTGCTTGTAATTTGATTATGGGCTGGCTCTTTCTTCCTTTTGTCACATCTAAGGGTAGTACTATATTAATTATTTCAAGTTCTTGTTCTGCTGCTCAGTTATCAGTGACACCATCTCCAGGCAGATTTGGGGAAGCATGAAACGTTCTTATGAATTACTATGGAGAGACTTCCTGATAAGATCTCAACTTTGTATGTGAAAGAGAAAAATAAAGTATTTTCCTTCAGTAAACAAATGACATTTAGCTTTCTTAGCTTGGAAATGGGTAGAGTTTACTAAAATGACTAAAATTTCTCTGTTCAAGTTTTAGTGTTGACTGATCATATTTTGTATATATGATTAGTGTTTTAAATTCATTTTAAAACACCTTTTTAAAAAAATAAAGAAAAGTAACCTCATTAAACTTAGGTTGATATTTCAGTCATACTATTTTGTTTTCCATTTTCTTGGGTTCTTTTACTTTTTATGTTCAGTTTATGTCATGAATATTTTTTTCCTAGAGTAATATTTTATCTATAGTTGGCCTTTCATTTCACTTATGGTTATATCCAAATTGCTATATTTTAAATATTAGTAATTTACTATAGAAATATTTTTAAATAATCCTTGTGGATCAACACTAATCCTATCAATGGAATGAAAATATTGGACATCTTATTTTTATTTCAATGTCACAATCAACTGCCTTTCACATTATTATTATGTATATATACTATCATATTCTCTAAATGCTGACT
Source organism: Mastomys natalensis (assembly GCA_021653895.1). Lineage (NCBI taxonomy): Eukaryota > Metazoa > Chordata > Mammalia > Rodentia > Muridae > Mastomys > Mastomys natalensis. Next base: position 39,198 of record JAJTUV010002678.1, on the reverse strand, counting down.
CTCTTTTTAACAACTATGTCTTTACTTACCATTTTTCCATAGCATTTTCCCTTTAAATTGGTCATGGTATAGTATGTCCTCTTATCTCCTATTTTTTCATCCTTCATACTACCTGCAAGTAACTTAACATTTGAAATAAGTTAGTTTGATATATGAACTAAATTTTTCTCAGACACTGGCATTACCTATATATCTTGTGTGTCTTTTGGAAATTCTCCTCTTTTTTTTTTTTTTTTTTTTTTTTTTTTGGTTTTTCGAGACAGGGTTTCTCTGTGTAGCCTGGGCTGTCCTGGAACTCACTCTGTAGACCAGGTTGGTCTTGAACTCAGAAATCCACCTGCCTCTGCCTCCCAAGTGCTGGGATTAAAGGCATGTACCACCACCTCCTGGCTTCAAATTCTCCTCTTATTTCATAGGCAGTCCTTACATTTTAATTGTTATTCCTGTCATAGAAAATTGTCTGAAACTTTTTACTTTGCTTTTGATCAGCACTAACTCATCACAACTTCAGCAAATACAAAGAAATGTAAATGTTCCTATAAGAATTTCTAGGTACATATTCTCAGACTTGACAGGCAAAACCTAAGACAATGCCGAGGCATTAGGCTGGAGTGTTGTATCAGGGGGCCCTTAGGTTACAGTGGAAGCTATTTTTTTCTTTCACCAATAGACTATGGCTAGAACAGGTAATGACTCTGTGGCCCTTTGTTAAATTACTGTCCTTGGAATTCATGTACAAGCAGGGAAGATTCCATTTATTAAACTTCACCATAGCCAAATTCAGAGAGAATCTGCTAGCCTTTTAAACAGGAAAGGCTATATTAAAAATGATGTATGAGGATTATAATATGACTATAAATTGTAGGTGACCCAAGGAGTCTTAAGACAATCTCCAGCTTCTTACAGATAAGTTAGCTGGAGAAAAGGAATTTTTTCAGCTGTCTCATTGGATATGGAAACAATTGCTTTTATTTATTTATTTATTTATTTATTTATTTATTTACTTATTTATTTATTTAAAGCCAGTATACATAAACACAATGTAACCAGTAAAGTATATTGGGAACCTATTAGGTCAAGCCTAGATACCTGACTCACAGGAATGGAGCAGAATAAAGCCAGAGTGTTTCAGGGCTTTATGACACCTTGCTCTCTACTCAGTTTAAGGAGATGTTCACATTCTCTCCTTTAGGAACCTTTTTATTTCTTTCTTTTTCACTAATATGTTAGTATAGACTTGAAGATAGTGTCATTTCTGTAGATAGAATATACGGTTATAAAAATCCAAAATGGTTTTCTCCTTTCAGACAATACTGTGGTAAGTTTGCTTTACACTCAAAACATACTGTGTTGGTTATTCTAATTTCCATTCTAAAACTTTGTTTACTAAAACTAGAGTTGGTAAATTCTGCATTGTGGGGGTGATGTGTGTGTTACTCACAGGACTTGGAATTTCATCAGAATAAACAGGAAGGAAATGAGTGGACATATTGCAGTCCCCTCTTACTTCTTACAGATATGATACATCTCAAGAAGTAACTCCTCAAGAAGAAGTCCCTGTGTTGGCCTGCATAAGGTATCTTAGTTCTTGGCTAGGTATGGGCCTGGAACCCGGAGACTCCACGGGAGAAACAGCAGGAGTTCGGCAACATCCCCAGAACCCAGGGTCCTGACAAGCAGGCTAATCTGCATGGACCTACATTGTTCAGTCACGTAGGCCATTACAGCCCCTCCAAAGTGCACAGGTAGAGGTTGTGAGTACAGGCCTCAGGCTCTAGAGAGAGAGATGTACATACTAAAGAAGACCAGAAGGCAGAGTCAATTAAACCTTCCCCAGAACTTCCCCCTTTCTCCCTCCCTATTTAACTCAGGTCTGCCGTGAGTTTCAGGGGAGGTACATCCAGATCCATCCACCATCCACCATGAAAATAAACCCTTTTGAAACCAAGGACTTCCTCGTATCAATGGGGCCCGCTGTCGCCAAAGCTTCTAGCCTTTGGAGCTCCAGATCTTTCTCCTGTATGTGGGACCTGCCTCCTGGAGGCCTCCAGGACTCCTCGACTGCGGCCCCTTTTCCCACATCCCTGTGTTTACAATGACTGAAAACTATAAAACTTGATCTTTGTCATTTCTCTAAACTCTGACTATTGCTCTAAACATTGCTTTTTTTTTCAAATCAAAAATTTTTCCTATGTGTGTCACAAGTGTTTCCCAGGAGATAAAGGACATTTTAATTGTTGTTAACTATAATTTAAATACTGTGCTACTTAGAAGGAAAGATTGTTCAGAAAATCTCTGCTCCTCGTTTGCCTGTTTTCATGAGCTCTATTTTATTTTAAAACTAAATTGCTTGAGGTCAGAAATTCTGTATCCATCCTATTGAGAAGTTAATTTAAGAACCAATCTAAGTTTTCTGTTATTGTTGTTGTTATTTTATCTTACAACATTAAGACCCACTCCCCCATAGCCCTTATTCTTAGGACCTAACTGGTTCCATCTCACAGTCATATTTAAGGAGCAGGAACGATGGCTCAGAAGGAAAAGGATTTACATTCAGTTCTAGGTATGCCTATCAGGTGACTCACTACTGCCCATAACTCCAGCTCCAGGAGGTACAATACTCTTTGTGAGTACCTGTGTGAGTGGTGCATATACTCCACTCTTCATACAAACATACAGATAATTTTAAAGTTATAATAAGACAAATCTTATAAAATAATCTTGATTCTTGATAGAGGGAAAGCATAAAATTGGTCCCAGTTCAATACCCCTGTGATTGTTTCAGGTCATGGCTTTTGTAAGATTTAATGTATATTGCTTTTTTATATAAAAATATTTCTTGGGTATATTTGTGTATGTGGGAGGATATATGCACATGTTAATGAGCATATGTGCAGGGGAGGTCACTGCTCTCCAGAGCATAAACCTCAGGACATCAGGGTAGGCAACAAAAGCCCTTACCCTCTGAGTAGTGTCTTCATCCTATTTCCTGCCACTTTAAGTTCCACAATTGTGTACTATGATGTTCCTGTTTTAGAGAAAGGATTATAGGCTATTCTACGGGTAGTTATTTCTCCCTCAGTTATTTCCTATCTGTTCTATAACTGGTCAGCATCCTTTTTAAAAAATGTTGCATTTAATCTGCTGTTTGAGAATTCACAGGTGATGTATATGCTGTGCTGTGATTATTCTTGCTTCTTTCTACCTTCCCTTTTATTTTCATTTTTTATTGGTTATTTCATTTATTTACATTTCAAATGTTATCTCCCTTCCCAGTTTCCCCTCCACAAGCCTCCTATCCTCTCCTCCCTCCCCCTGCCTCTATGAGGGTGCTCCCCCACCCGCCCACTCATTCCTAACTCAGCACCCTAGTGTCCACCTAACCTGAGTCAGCAAGCTTCCACAGGAACAAAGGCCTTACCTCTCTGATGTCAGATATGGCAATCCTCTGCTGTATATCCAGCCAGAGTCATGGGTCCCCCTCTGTACACTCTTTGCTTGGTGGTTTAGTCCCTGGGAGCTCTAGGGGATCTGGTTGGTTGATATTGTTGTTCTTCTATGGGGTTGCATCCCCTTCAGCTCCTACAGTCCTTGTCCCCAATTATCCATTGAGGTCTCTGCACTCAGTTCAATGTTTGGCTATATACATCCACATTTGTATTGGTCTGGCTCTGGCACAGTCTCTCAGGAGACAGCTATATCTAGTGAGCTTCCTGTCAGGAAACACTTCTTGGCATCAGCAATAGTGTCTGGGTTTGGTGTCTGCAGATGGAATGAATCCCCAGGTGGGGCAGTCTCTGGATGGCCTTTCCTTCAGTCTCTGCTCCACACTTTGTCTCTGTATTTCCTTTTGACAGGAGGAATTCTGGAGGTGGGTAGGTGGCCCCATCCCTCAACTAGGGGCCGTGCCTATCTGCTGGATATGGTCACTACAGGTTCTATCTTCCCTTTGTTGGGTATTTTGGCTAATGTCCTCCCTGTTGGGTCCTGGAAACCTCTTGGGTCCCTGGCATCTGGAATTTCTAGTGGCTACCTCCAGTTCCCCCTCCCCCAGTGCTACACACCTACTTTCAAATTCCTGCCCCTCTGTACTTCTCTCCCATCTCCTCCCATATCTGAACTACCCCCTTTCCCTCCCCCTCCTCTCTTATATCTCTTTCCCTATTGCCCTCTCCTCCCTATCACTTAGCTCACATTCATTTCTTTTGTTTTCTTTTGAGCAATTTGTGTGCAATGGTCTTGGAACTACATATTTGCAAATGGTTGCTCATCAGTGAAGACACAGCAAACAATGATTGTTGCTTCTGCAGAATCCATCAATTGTCAACAGATCAGCAGAAAAGGACATGGTCCTATGAGTCCCACCATGATTTATGACTGACTGTCGACAGACTCAGTCTTGTACAGCAGCAGCTGCTGTGAGATTGATTATATTATGTGGGTTATGTACTTTCCAAAGATAGCATTCATAGGCTTTCTCCATATCTTCTGGCTTTTAGATGCTTTCTGCCCATCTCCAGTGATGTTCCTTGAGGCTCTGGGAGTCTTACTATTTTTTTCTTATAATATGTCATTTATTATCCTCTTGTTGTAAACTCTGAAAGATTCCAGTTTTCCTGTGATGGTTTTAGTCAAGTGGATTTAGAATTATATGCCACAGAAATTATGAATTTGAAATTCTAAAGATTAAAATTTATAATCTTTGCTGAAAGTATAATCTTATACTAGGTATGGATGTTTATTTTGCATAGCATGTAGGAAGAAATACACATTCTCTATCAACCTTCCCTACACATGTCATTTACTATAACCTAAATTCCAGTCCCTACACATGTTCTACTACATGTTGGACAGCCTAACTTGAGTATGTACGGTGTCATCTCATCCCTAGAAGCCCAGATTGAATAAAAGGAGAAAGAGAGAAGGTCGGCAGCATAAGCATTCACTCTCTACCTCTGCTGGTGTGTGTAGTGCTGTCCTCCTCTGCCATTCAATATCCTCCCTGTCACAATGACTTCAATCCCATGAGCCAATGTTTGTCTCTTCTTTCTTCCAGGTATTTTGTAATAGCAATGAACAACCACCAAGGATGATACTGTAATACTTTAGTTTAGGGTGAATTTGCCTCACTTAAGAAAGTAGACATTTAAAGAAAAAAGATTTATTCATTTCTAAAATTTTGGTATGGGGAGGATGGCACCCACAGAGACCAGAAAAAATATTGGATCGCCTGCAAAAGGGGTATTAGGTTGTGACCTATCTGATGTGGGAGATATGAACCAAACCTAGGTCCTCTATCATTGCAGCACATACTCTTAACCAAGGATCCATCTCTCTAGGACAGAAAGTAAAGCTTAAAAGTGCTGAAACTTAGGAGTAGGCATGTCTGCAGAAAGGAATTGAAAATAGAAAGGGAATTGAGGAAAAGCAAGACATCTACAATTCTGTTTATATGTGTACAAGAACGATAAACACCCTCTAAGTCACTTGTACAGTGTTAGGTCTTTCTCACTCATCTTTCGACTCTTCTCTTTTTCTCAGTCCTCCTACTGTTTCAAGTAGAAAATGAGAATAAATTCTTCACATTCTTTCCCAGAGTAAATCACTGGTGAGCAGGTTCAGAGTTGTTGAAGTGTGAGACTCAGTCTTCCTCCAGAAAGCTGACAGCACAGTAAGAGGTAAGGGGGATTTTGTGTTGTAATATCAGTGGGGCTCGGAAATCAAAGGATCCTTATTTTATTAAAGGTTTCTTCTTCTCCAGCAACTCTGTTCTCTGAAAGTGCTCTGGATACAGTAGAATATCTGTGGAGGTAGAAGGAGCCTCGGAGATCTTACAGTCATAATTTGTTTCAGATCCTCCTTGCACACCCCATTTGTCACAATGTCTACTAGGAAAATACAAAATTTCAAATCTCACTTTACGATTCTGAAGTGTTGCCTTTCTTCCAGAATAAATCAAGGCTATAAATGAGAAGATGATGGTTTTGGTGTTGTTGTTGGCTTTTTAATTCCCTCTGATTTTTCCCTCTAGGTTTACAGAAATTTGGTTTTCTATATAAAAGTACAGAATTAATGGGCTGCAGATATTATTAAATGTGTAATTGAAGCTTCATTTGTAGCTTCTAATGGGACTTGAAGATTCTCTAATTCAGTGGCCCATATATCTACACATAAAAATATCAATGTCAGAAACCCTAAATTTTTATTTCACAACCTTCTTTTCAGCTTTTGACCACAGCATTTTGGACACTATAATGGTGGTCTTACTTTAAAGACACCTGATTGATCTCACTGGCAGAAAGTCGGTATTTAGTTACAGCCTCATTCATACCAGAACCGAATAAATAAACGTTGGGTTTGGACTTTATCCTTTATCTGGCAGGATTGTTTGCCCTTACTGAAAACCATATTTGAAACTTATATTTATGAAATAAATGATGGCCTCAAGTTTCTGTATTAATTTCCAGTCCATCCTCATCTCTGAGCTGCAGTCTCGATGGCTGGGAGTCAATTTGTTTTTCTTCTCTTCGGTGTCACTGGGCTTAAATTGTTTTCTGCCCATCCAGGAGATTTCTCTCCCTTAATGCTATGGAGGAAGATGAACTACTCATTGAGCTGACAGGAGTAAGGGTAGTAGGATTAGTTTGGTTTCAGAAGTGATGTATGGCTGCAGGGCATAAAATCTACAGAGATTCATATCCGGGAAGAGTAGTTAGTCTACGACAGCTGCTGCTATTATTTTTCAGTCCACAAATCTGCAGGCAAAAGTGTCAAGGTCAGCTACAACTGTTTTCAAATTCTTTGGGTTGTGTTACCAGCAAAATCGATTAGTCATGTCTTCCAATGTGTGTGTGTGTGTGGCATTTAACACAGGTGTATATGAGTGTGTCTGTGTGCATGTGTATGTACATGTGCGTGTAAAATGTGTGGACTAGTATTTGATGTCAGGTATTTTCCTCAATTATTCTCCAACTTAATTTTTAAGATTTATCATATTTTATTTATGTGTATGTGTGGATGTCTCTAAGTGGGTCTGTGCACTTGAGGGCGGGTACCATAAAGGCCAGAAAAAAAATTCATCAGATCCACTGTAACTGGAGTTACCAGCAGTGTGAGCTGCCTGACATGTGTTCTGGGAAATAAACCTGGGATCTCTGGAAATATGAACACTCCTAAGTACTGCGCCATTTCTCCAGTGCATCTGATTTATTTTCTGAGACAGGACTTCTCACTGAACCTACAGCTTGCCAACTCACATAAGCTGTAACAATAAGATCCCAGGGACTGTCCTATCCCTGCCTCCCCGGTGCTAGGATTACAGATGCCAGATACTGTGTCTAGCTTTCTTCACTTAGATGCAAGGAATCAAACTTGGGTCTGCAAGTTTGCCCTTTATTGGCTGAGCTCTCTTCACTGTCTCTTGTAGGGTAGTTCAAAAGGAAGCAGAAATAATCAGTTAGCTCTGAGTGTTTGGGTAGTCTAAGTAATTTTTAAAAATCCAATGAATATTAAAATTATATTATTTTTTTAACTAATTAATATCTGAGGCACTCTGGTACCTGGATAAAATATAAAACTTGTTCAAAAAATGACTATTTCTTCTTTTATTATTTTGAGTTAGCATAACTGCAATGCTTGAAGGTTAACATCAATTATGAATAGTACACTATTAGATAATTTGGTGTTCTTGATGAGATTCTAATATTTCAGGATGATTATTCATTAGTATATTTATTATTCTTCACAGCTTACCTGGAGCTTTAGGTCATCATAATTGCAGGTATTGAAAATGAAATTTTCTCATCTTTATTGTATACAAAGTAGTTGTGCTCAGTGCTGAGGGCATCCCTATCAGCTGATAGACTGCAACATTCTTCTGTGATACTGTGTAAAACTTTCCATCATTATAGTTGTACATGGATTAAAATATATATTTGTCTGTGAACTATATAAGATATCAACAAAAATCACTAGACAACACATTAAAAGCTTTCAAGTTTATTTGGATTCTCCCTTTTATTAATTATCTGGCCTTGGGAAAATTGCCTAAATTCTGTTGAAATATACTTATCTTATCTAGAAAATAGGTGTTGAAAATTCCTGGTTGCTGTCAGCTTCAAATATTTATCATTTTGTAATAAAATATCCCAAATTCAAATAATTAAAAATTTATATTTCTTATGAGTTTAAATCCATGATGGAAACCAAGCAGAGTTCTGCACAGATCTTCTTTTGCTATTCTTACCTGGCTGAAGTCAGCAACTTGGATGCATTTAGCTATAGATAGTGAACTAGGCTAGAAGGTTCAATAGAGTTGACCTAACATTTAGATACTTCTAGGCATTCTAATTTTCTTAGCATCTCATTATTCAACAGTCTTAACTTGTTGTCTTTTCAATATATGGCTGGCTTCCAAGAAAATGGAGGGTTAGATACAAGATCTCCTAAAGGCTACACTGAACTGTTAGAGCTTAGCCTTCTCTGGGCCAAACCAAATTCACAATCTAGCCCGGGTATAATAAATTATGTTCTCTCTCTCTCTCTCTCTCTCTCTCTCTCTCTCTCTCTCTCTTCTCTCTCTCTCTCTCTCCCTCTCCCTCTCCCTTTTCCTCTCCCTCTCTCACAGTTGTGTGTGTGTGTGTGTGGTGTGTGTGTGAGTGTGTGTGTGCTCACATGGTATGTGTATGTTGTATATGTGCAGGTGGCATATGCAGAGAAAGTTACTGGGTATCCTGCCCTATGTTCTGTGTCTTATTCCTTTTGAGACATAGCATCTCATTGAATGTGAAGTCAGGCTAGTGGCTAGCTTGTCTTAGCAATGCTCCTCTCTCTATTCCTCATAATTTTAGAGTTATCAGCAAGCATATGGCCATACCTGGCTATTCCCACTAGTGCTAGAATTCCAAGTCAGGTCTTCATACTTGTTCAGCAATGTGCTCATTTCCACTGAGCCATTTCTCCCACCTCAGATTCCATTCTCACCAGGTAGAGAAGTAAGTACACACAGAAAACAAAGAGCTACCTTTGTAAGCTACATGGCAGAATCTCTTAGATTAGAATTGTGTTCACTCAGCAAGAGACTGTAAATTGCATTTTTCAAACCAAATAATGGCTGGTGCCTGCTGTATTCAAAAATGGTCTTATGCTATGGGAGTATATTTATGACCAAACAGATATTGTTTTGTGATGCACTATAGAGCAGAAAGCGGATATCAACTCAATAATTAAACAGATAAACAGTATATTAATACATGATTAAGAGTTTTGAAGGAAAACAGCAGAACTATGGCACAGTGGTTAAATTAATAGGTCAAGAAAAGCATCAGAACAAGCAGTGTTTGTGTTCAGAATTATAGCCTGAATTGAAGGCAGCCATATGGAAAAAAGGGTGTGACAAACACATGAGAGGCAGAAACAAGGGTGTGACATGGCCCTGAGACAAGACTCAAGCCTAGATGGTCACTATAGCTGTGGTTTGGCAGTATTATCTGGATATGAAAATCTGCACATGCTGATGGGAAACAAAGGATTATGACAGTGTGAGTTTTCTTCATTTTATTAAGAAGCTTAAAGCTAGTTCTATCAAATCTTAGACAGCAAGACTGTTAAATTGTGGCTGATAGTATATGAAAACCCAAGAGGAATCTTTGGTTTGTTTTTGATTTATTAATCATGTTCTTTAATTCAAGACCAATGTGATGGAAACAAAGAGAAAAAGCAAGAAATAAATTAAGATTCTAAAAATAAAGATTCAAATGGACATGCTTTTGAACTGAGCCTCTCTCATTTCCTGTTCCAAAATTTCTATAATTCCTAATGTTATTAAACTTCTGGCCTAACATCGCTAAGGAAGAATCTATGACTCTACCTGATAATTAAGTCAGTACTAGGTCTACAAATACAGAATCACACAAATTAATATTTTAATTGAGTTGACAAAGCCTTCATGAGAATGACTATGCAGTACAACTTTAATTATTCATGCAGAACAAAGACTGTATTCCAAATGTGATTTCTCTTTTTTTTTTTTCCGTCATCAAAAGAAGCAGAACCCAAAAGCAAATGATAAATTTAAAGTCAGACATTTAGAGCAGGCTCTAAATCACTGCAGATATCTCTGCTTGGTACAAAAAGAATAAGATGAGAAAGATACCCCACCTCCTGATGGATGGAAATGGTCTTCTTCATAGTAATTTATACCAACTTGCACATAGTTGCTATGTACTCAGCCTCACACAATGTATTTAGTGAGCTCACAAGGGAGCTTCAGATGCTTTAAATACACAGTCTTGGCTGAGTGAGAAGACACATTCCAGAGGTAGAAAAAGAATGCCAAAATAGTATGCAAATGAGGAATATATATTGGTAAAAAGCCCATGAAATTGATAAGAATGTCTGCCATGTACAGAATACATAAGAAAGTTCAGATATATTTAAACCTAAAAGATAGCTTCTGTTTACAAAGATTTATCTCGTGTGTGTGTGTGTGTGTGTATCCATATACATATACATATATGTGTGTGTATGTATTTCCATGTGATGTGTATTGTTGATCTAAAGAGTTAATATGTATATTGTGACTGGACTAAAAGAACTCATGTTTGCCAAAGTCTAGCTATCATGGGATATTGAGTCTATTTGACAAATTACTTCATTGAAACACACACAATTTATGAATTATTCTGATATTGTGGATAATACTAACATGTTTGTTTATATTCCTGGCAGAGTATGGTTGGATACCACTGCCTATGAGGAAGGATCAATACAGATCAAGTGTTGCTCATAATCACAAGGAAAATACAGGTAACATCAGTCTGAGAATGACACAGACTCGAGCCATAATGAAGGGCTGCCTGGAGCGACTGCTGCTTCTGCATTATTCTGTTGTGTCTTATGTTGCCCTCTGCAGCCAAAGGGAATTGAGCTAATAAGATTCTTGCTTGTTTTCCCTGTGTCTGTATACTTTTTGGACAAATCACACTGCTTAATCAATACCTGCTTTTAATTGTACTGGGTACAAAGATGGTCAAATAACAGATACAATCTTCCTTCATGGTGCAATTGTGTAGTACTGAATTCTTACTAGTGATTCTTTGTCAATTTGCTCCTGTGGAGAATTATTAGTGGTGGGAAACAAAAATAAATACATAAAAATTTAAAAATAGTAAGTGAAAAATCAACTCAGATTTTGAGTATAAGTGAAAATACTTATACTCAAGGTTTCTTTTCTTCACTATGTGTACACAGATCTAAGAAACTAGCTTATGATTCTAAGTAATCCGTAACTGTTAATATTCTGCAAAAAATTAATCATTTGGAGGCATGAGCTTGGTTTAGAAAAACCAATAATTCCTGAATCTGTTTTTTTTTATTGGGAGACATACTATCTGGGTATTTCTGATTAAAGAGATCCAAGGTTCCTCAGCATTTCAAGAATAAGGGAGATTACATGTTAATACTGTATTTTAGCATCAATTAGGAAGACACAAGATTAGATGAACCAAAAGAAAAGATAGAAATGTGTGATTAAAAAGAATATAAAATGATTACATATATGCTTTTGTATACACACACATAACACACACACATGCACGCATGTATGTGTCTGTACAGAAGATAATGTGTGAGGTCTAAAATTAAGAAAGTATGCTTGTCCTCTTCTGGGATGAAATTAGAACACATTTTGTTGGTATTTGATTCATTTCTCCTGGCATTTGTCTATTTTCCTTAGTCATTCTATTACACTCTCCCTGAAGAAAAAGCTCATACTAGCAGTAGCTCACAATACAACAATAGTGTGGTCTATATAAACTAAAGGATAAAGGAAGCCCAGAAGTTATTGAGGACAAAGAGTCTCACACTGAGTACCATTTAAAAATGAACCTTTAAAATTGTTAAGGAGACAGGTTTATTATTTGCAACATAGACTATCATGTGGTACTTCACAACTTAAAAACACTGTGTTCATTACTAAAGGTCACTGTAAGGAGTCACTTCAATGTATCATCTCTGGTGTGTGTGTGTGTGTGTGTGTGTGTGTGTGTGTGTGTGTGTGTGTGTTGGGGTGGTGTCCACATAATCCACATTGCATGTGCAGAGATCTCAGTGTCAATGTTCACCGTTCATCATGTTTGAATCAAGATTTTCTTGTTTCCTGCCGCATATATCATGAATTTCTAGGAATTCTTTTTCTTCTGATTCCTATTGACCTCTGTGGATGCTGATATTAAAATCATAACCAGCTGTAACTGGCTTTCCATGGGCCTTTGGGATCCAAACTCAAGTCCAAATTTTGTGCTACACATGCTTTCCCTAACCACTGAACCATCTCCTTAGTGCCTAACTTTGTGAATTTTTGTGCATGGTTCTCCCACGGTGAGTTGGGAAGGATTCAAACTTCTTCCAGGCAAGTTTCCCAAAGATTAAGTGACATTTCTGGAAAGAATTCTTAATGATGTGAACTTAATGATGTGCTTATTTTATTTGGTACTCCTACATCTTGATTTTCCTTAGTGACACGATGTCATCAAAAACTTTCACTTCCTCCCTTAGTCCTCCTCTCCCGTCTAAAATGTACACTGATGGATAACTTGGTTTTTATGTTTCTTTATAGAAATGTCTACTTAACCAATGCAAGTATTTTGATAATCAGTACAACATAGCCCCTACTGTTAGGGAAAAAAAAAAAACCTGTTCATGAGTTTAGAGAGATGGTTCAATGATCATGAGTGCTTCCTGTCTTTTCCAGATGACATGGATTTAGGCCAAGTGCCACAATTAGGCCCCTCAAAGTCTTTTTTAACTCCAGATCTTGGAGATCTGCTGATGCTGACCTATTCTGGCCTCTATAGTCACCTACGTACAGATGGAATATACACGTAAACACACATACACACACACACACACACACACACACACACACACACATTTAAAATCATTGAATACACTGGATATTGAATATGCTTACCAGACTTAGTTCAAGACAGGTTAGGAAAAAATTATTCTTTAGAAGCTTTGTTAACAGTAGGTACTATTTCAAACTTCCAGCAAATCCATAAATGCCTGACAGTACCTTGTAATTGACTCATTTCGAAAGACATAAAATCATGACGCTCAAACCAATATAAAATGAACATGTGAACTTAATGAAGTAAACTCTGAGTTGCTGACGCCAGCTCAAAGGAAAATTTAAAGCACCTGGTATTCATGGGTAATTTAATAAAGGAATGTTAGGAAAAGACAATTGAATTTGATATGAAGTGATTTAAAGTTCTAGAATAATAAATTGCAATATTTGAGCTGTTGCTTTCTACCAGCAAATGATAATTGCAGTTTTGGTGGTTAAACTTTGCTACAAATTAACCTTAGACTTGCAGACATGTCAAGTAATCCATTTAAGGACAGGTCAATAAGATGAGAATCTAACATTTTCTCAAAGAAATCTCTGTATTCTCCTATGATCTTTTTCATGATTCACAACTTTGATGAACCTTGGATCCTACTTAAGATGCCACTAACCTTTCTTCTACAATTTATCTACTTTGTAAAACCTTTAAAGAGAATCACATCTCAGTCATATAAAAATTTAACTTCGCCTGAATAACATATTAAGTTCTGATTATTTTCTAGAGGAAGAAAAATAGCAGGAAAAAACTTTGTAACATTTTATTTTTTGTAAAGCATTTTTTGTTATTATAAAATATTGTAAACTTTAGGTAGTGTTTCATATATATATATATATATATATATATATATATATTAATACATTTGGAAATATATTGGAATATATATTTAGAAATATAGCTCAATGTGTATGGAAACATCATCTAAGATACAAATATATGTGCATATATATGATGATAATTATATATATGGATGTGTGTTATTCATGCATGTGTATGTTTTATATGTATATGAGTATATAATATATATACACTTAGTATATATATATGTACATAAATATAAATTATATTTTTATATTTTTCTGATACAGTTTTTCACTGAACTTGTAATTAGATTGGTGGTCAGCAAGCCCCAGAGAATTTTCTGGTTTTGCCTCATCTGTCTGTTAACTAAACACACTAGAGTTACAAGCATTTTTAAAGTTGTGATGAAATCTAAATTCAGGCCTGCAAATTTTCTCAACAGTGCTCTTTCCTAGTGAAGCATCTTTCAAGGACAATCTTCAGTTATCCTCTGATTCTTTGGGCCTCACATGAGCCAGAGAAGAGTCATTGTCGTTCTGGAGGCATTTTATGGACGCAGTTAGTACTTCTATTTTGATTTTCTGCACTCTGTCTTTTCTTGTAGTTTTCTGCTAAAAGCCTAGTCCAGTCCAGTTTATTTGATCTGAGTTGCACTTAGAGAGGAGTGTTGAATTTTTCATTTAGGAACAAAAATTCCCCAACAGTGATACAATGCCTTCTGCAATCAGTGTAACTCTTATTTTATGTGTTTGAGCCAGGAAGCACCATTTTCTTGCCTGCAGTGACAGGCTCTGGAAAAGTGATCATGAAGAAATTTCCCATGGGAGGATTTTAAAGGAGTCAGAAATTTTTTGTGACTATAAATTTTACAGTAATGAATATGTCTTTATTATTGATTTTTTAATATTCACCTTCAAAAGCTATTGTGGTGGTACATGCCAGTAATATCATCACTTGGAAGGTAGGTGCTGGCAAAGCAGGAATCCAAAGGGCTCTTTGGCTACAGAACAGGTTCAAACTCAGCGTAGATATTGTCTCAAAAAGTTAATAAGTGACAGGAGTCTTTATGGCATGTTTGCCCAGTCTTTAAAACTGTTGTCATTAAGCTTGACAAATCTGACCCCCACATTCCTCATGATGGAAGGTAAGAACTGGTCTTCATAAAAATGTTATAGCCTGTGGGTACTGCAACACAAATACACAATAGATGAAGAAATTTAACAACAATAGTTTCTTTAAAAAAATTATTTTTCTTCATACCATGCACTTCTGTTTTTGTAGCAATTTCCTCTGAGACTGAGACATTCTACCCTGCAGGGAAGTATCTTAACCAGAGGGCAAGCAACTTGCAATAGCTTCAAAAGGTCCCTGACATTGACTGGATTCACCAGACCTCTTCAAAATAAGCAATGTCAAGCTGCAAAGAAACTCAGAGACCAGCTGCCTAGAAGCTAGCAGAAATCAGTACCTTTACCAAGTTTAGAGCAGCTGAGTCAGTGGAAAGAACACTCTCCAACTTGTTGTGCTGCCTGTGGTGCAGATTCCCAGTTTTTGTGAACTGAGCCCTATGTTGGGGTGGGCTTTGGTGATATAGCTGTCTTTGAGTCATTTTTTGTTCCTGTCAGTAATAGCTTGCCTTATTCCTGTAAGTAACTCCACAAACTTATTTGTTCTGCAAATCAGACTTTGGTGGAATCCATACACTGGTCTGTTGTGGGTTCTGTATCTGGAGTGAGTAAATGTGTGTGATGTGTGTGCCCCAAGTAAAGTCTTATCGCACAACTACAAATAGAAGACTTGAAAGAACTGAGCTTTATATATCCCAGAAGACTCCTTCCCAAAGACTGCTTTGGTGGTACTGAACATTGTGATGCGTGGTGCCAAAAAAGAAAATCATTCAATTGTCCTCCCTATCTCTGATACCCATGACAATAATTAATAGCACAATAAAATATACACAGTGCAACAGAGGAATTCTTATCTTGGAAATCTAATATTGAGTGGATATTCCTCAAAATACGTACATGCAAGCAACAGTAAATAGAGTCACACACCACACACACACACACACACACACACACATATATATATATATATACAGGATAAATAATTAAAAATATAAATAAAGTAAATAATGTAATCAAAATGTCTTCCTTCAAAAAGGTCATCCTAAAACCTATTTTTTTTCCAAGCTGATCTTTCACAGCTTAAACCTACAGCTCTGCTACACAAGGTCTAATCTTCAGTTTTGAGACACTACTGCCTTTGTCTGTTATTATGTCTGTGGTATTGGATGAAGCTCAGAGGCCCTACATTTTAGACAAGTGCTCTAGCCATTGAGCTACATCGCCAGCGTGGCTGCTAGGATGGTGCAGAACACATTGCTGATCATATTATCACTTCCACATGTCCTTGTTTGCAAACACTATAAATTGCAAGAAGAGAAGGTCTCACTTAGTCATAGATTGAGAGTGAGGCTAGAGATGAGCAGCATGGGAGCCGAGGCCAAAGACAAGCACAGGCACATTTACCTCCATATCATTCAGGGAATAAGATCACTCAAAGGAAAGGGAAACTTTTAGAATTGCCATCATGATGGCAAAGTGTTGTCATGTGGCACTCTTGGTCATTAATCTTGGACTCTGTAGCCATTTAGAGCTAAATATCACTACACCTCCACCTATGCTAAGTTTTATTTGGCATTTAAAAGCTGCTGAGGGAAGGAGAATCAGTTTTCTTTAAGGGGGTGACCTCCTGGTGGCCCTACACACAGTGTCAGGCCCTGTACCAAGAGTATTTGGACAGCACAAATTGGACTCCATGGGATGAAAGTGAATTACAAAGAAATGTCAGAGAAATTGAAATTGAGAGAATTGGAAGTTGGGAGTATCTGTGAAGAGTTGAGGGAGGGGATGAATATGTTCAAAATGTATGTATGAAATTCTCCAAGAATTAATAAAAGTATTATAAAATTAAAATTAAAACCTCTCATACTAACTACATTTCGTCAGCTGAAAATTCTAGTTTCTAAACGCATTGAATGATATAATTACTAAACTCCAAGTATTGCTTGCTGAGGACTTGCCATTCTTAGGTGTATGGAGTTTAAACTATCAAAAAACGAAACAAAACAAAACAAACAAACAAACAAAAAACCCTAAAGGCCCTAAGAGTGCTCTCGATGTATGTCCCACCCTTACATTATCCCAGTTTATGGGTAGCAGACTGAATGAAGAGCTATTTGGGAAAACTGTGAGGACATTACAATCATTGATTACAGTGAACCAGTCAACATCTTTCCATATCTATTTCAAGTATAATTAAGCATCTTTCAATTCCTCTTTTACATGCATCCACCTTTTGACTTCAATATGACATTGACATTGTTCATCTAACAAGTTCACAATCAGGAACCACACAATTGAGTTTAAAATAATAATAATATAATAATAATAATAATTCCCAGAGGCACACAAAGTTTTATAAATTTGTGATTTTGTGTGAGGCTGCATTCATAGCTATACTCAGCCTTGTGCAGCCCTGGGGCTGCTGATGGGACACATCTGCTTGGCAATTCTGGAAAAATAACACTGATAAACCAATGCTATGGTTTATTTTCGTCTTAGGCTTCCAGCTTTCCAGATCAACAACTGACTCCTAATATTCTAGATCCAATATCACCACCATCCAATCATATCTAACTACCTATAGATTATGTGCAGTCTGCTGGTAGCAGTTATCCTGGATGTATTTGAAAGGAATGATGTGTTATATGGAATCAGAAAACTGTGTATCATTCTTCCAGTCCTTCTCCTGTTATTTTCTTTCAGTAGTGAGAAGATGGAGAGGGAAGGTTGGGTAGTGTTTAGAGTGATGCAACATTGGTCAGTACCTGTGCTCTGGCAAATCACCAAATAGCCATAACCTGACTTTCTCTTATGTAGAGTAAACTACAACCCATCAGAATTAGCAAGTCTTGAGTTTATGAGTATAATCTATGTGGGATTCCCATCCTTGGCTTATGTCTAATTATCTTTCAGAATTATGTTTAGTTGTATAGTACATGCAACTACTCTATAATTAGATGTACATATTCATAATTGATTTTTTTATTTTCCCCTAGGATAAATATTCAATCTTCACTGTCAACATCATAGAATACTACAATAATAGCAATTGATTACATTTAGCTAACTTTATTCAAAACAATCCAGTGTCATTTTGATTCACTTAGGAAAGAAAAAAAGTAAAATATTTATAAATTTCCTAAGAATTCAGTAAGATCATAGATTAAAAAAGCAAAAAACAAAAAAATCGAATAATCTTCACATACTCACTTAATCTGTTTGACATCAGACAGGTTATTTTGAGAAGTAACAACAGCCTACAAAGGGTAACAGAATTCAGTACTCAGGACCCACTTAATAGAAGGAAATAATCAGCTCCCTCAAGTGTTCTCTGATCTCCACATGTATGTGTGTGTTTTACAAACAAACATAAACCAAATTTTAATAAACATCAACAATAGCAAATAATAGATTCTTTAGAAAGGTAAGAGATTTAGCTCAGAGATATACAAATAAAAATATCTGTAACCATGTACATAAATGGTTAAGTAAGTTCTTCCTTATAGGTGAAAGTTAATAAAATAGGATAATATTTATAGATTCCTAACATCTAAGATGTTTGAAACATACATTGTTGTAAGAATATAGATAATAAACAGTCTTGCTTTTTTCCTGAGGCTAAAAAATATTAAACTGTCATAGAAACACTTTGACAGTTAATTCCACTTCAAAGGACTAATTCTAAGAGCGTATTTGCATAAAGGTACAGTTACTCACTTTAGAATTGTTTTCAAAGGCACAGGATTTACAGTTTCTAAGTCATAGATTGATAAATGGTCCATTTAGCATTCATACAATACATTAGCTTGCTATATAATTAAACGAAAATCATCAGTTTTCACAGAATAGTCACAATATTATGTGGCTCAAAGCAAAGTATATGTGAAAAGAGAATAGATCGCATGCATGATAACCTGCCCAGATAGAGAGTCAGCCTCACCACAGTTAGGAGATCTGAACGAAGTCTCCTAAGAAAATAAATTCTGTTCCTGGGTGGGCTAGTGGAGAGGAAGGTTTACTGTCTTTTTGCTTTCTTCTACGTTTCTCTATTATACTGTCTGCATGTGTACCTAACAGCAATGTGCTTACTATAAAATCTACAAATGGTGTGTGAAAGGACGGATGACATGGCTTGTTGCGTGGAGGTGCTTCCTGCCAAGCCTGACGACATAACTTTAAATTCTGGAACTCATGTAATGAAGGAAGAAAAGAGACTTCGGGTTGTCCTCTAACCCCCACACCTATATGCTGGTATGCACATGCAGTCATACACACATGCACACAACCACATATACACAGAAAGACAAGACAGGGAGAGGGAAAGAAAGAGGGAAAGAGGGACAGAGTAGACAGAATTAGAGAAAAAGACGGAGACAGAAAGACACCCCCATCCACACACACATATATATATGTATATATACATCATATACAATACACATACACATATACTACATACATATACTACATATATACATATACATAGACATATACAACATATACATCATATACATCTGAACATATACATCATATACATCGTATATATCATATACATCATACACACATATACATACATATACATCATACACATCATATACATCATATACATATACACATATACATATACTACATATACATATACTACATATACATATATGTATAAATATATGAATACATCATATACATATAAAAGAATTTCTGGAAATTCATCAGATTGTATGTTATAGAAAGATGGCATCATGGGAAAGAAGTCATATTTGAAATCTAAAGAAAGAAGGTAGCTTGTGAGGTAATCAAAATCAGGAACAAAGCCAGAAAGAAGATGGCACACAAAGGAAGCTTGGGAGCTAATGCAGGAACACCAACTGTCTGCCCTAGCACCAGCCAGTCTTATTTTAGGCAACATATATGGCTGTCTCCAGGGTGTGATGCAGTCTGCCTTGGCAATTTGAAAATCGTTGCTGTAGTCTCCAAAACCCAAAGCACTAAAATCAATAGTGTTGACCGTATCTGATTAATCCACTTCTACTCACTGTCTACAAGCACAGCTGTGTTCGGACTAATTTTAGAGTCCGTTTTTCTTTCATATAAAATAAGCTACAGCACTTCAGTATCTATGTAAATAAATGGAAGCTGTTCAGCTTGAATGAGAGGGTGGCAGAGTCTCTCCAGGGTATCTTGTGAAGCTACATTTTCATGCTTTCCTCTAAGCAGGCCACTCTCTGTAGCCTTTATTGGTGTGGCTTGAATCCTTTCTTGTATGGAGGGGAGAAGAAGTAAAAGTAAAAACAGATCCAAGATTTGATGCTAGTAACATAAGGATTTTCTATTGATTAGTTGAGAGAGTCATGCTTCTAGGACTTTGACATGGCAGCTGCCAGTAGCAACATATCTCTAGTATTTTAGAGAGTTTTGGGAGCTGGTCTCATCTTGAGGTACCTAACTCAATTGTTAAATCACTTAATGTGTGGCTTTGAGGTATGGAAGAAGGCAGACTGTTCTCTCTTTTGATGATAACCCTGCCCAATGGGGCAGCTTGATTTTCCATCTTATCAGCTGTGTGGGTCCATTTGTTCCTCACCATATATGCTCTGATTCTCAATATTGTATAGAAGCTCATTTAATTCTACAAATAAGATAATATATATTGTCTATATCAAATGTGCATGAATGCATGTGCACACAAGTACATAATTTGTTATGTACATGTGTAGAGTGAAGAATAAAGTAATTTAGTAATTATTCTCTGACCTCTTTAAGGGTTCATGCCTGGGAACTCCATAATAAAGAGCACATAGAAAAAATAACAAAAAATAAATAATTTATTTAAAGAACTTTATATGGGTCAGAAAGTTTCAGAATTAAAAAATGTGGACAAAATATTTAGAAACATAATCTCTTTCTGTCTCTCTCTGTCTCTCTGTGTCTGTCTCCTCAGTGCTGGGCTGCATGCATGGACTACCATACCTCGATTTGTACATGAGTACCTAGGATCTGAACTCAAGTTTTGATGCTTTATAGCAGATATTTTTATGGTCTAAACCAACTCCCTAATCCTGTTAATATTTTTACGAGAGTCATCTGGATTTTGTTTTAGAAGTCAAAGAGTTTGGCACATTCCACAGTGTTAAAAACTTGAAAAGTTTAATTTCGTGGTAATTCTTCTTGACTTCCTGTGCTCATCCTTATAGAGATAGCACATGACAATTGTGTCACAAGTCTTAAGTAGAACTGGGGGAGATACTGAAATAACCTGACATGAGATACTCAAGAAAGACAAGGTTTATACTGGCTCCGGTAATAGATGGTATAGAAGGCAAAGGGGCACGAGCATGTGGCAGAGCTTGGGGTCAAATGCTCAAATGCCTACTTCTTGTGGCCTACCTCACTGAGGTAGCTACTCACATCCCTGAGAATGTATAAAGCAATGTAAAACTCCCAGTATAAGGCAATACTAGATGGAGACTAAGTAGTCTTATGACATCTGAGTCTGTGAGGGACATTTCACTCCACCATGAATATGACATCCGACTTCTCAGTGTTCCATTTCCTATAGCTAAAATATTTACAATAGGAAAAGAATCATAGTCTCTGTATGATATTCTATCCAAAATAGAGCATATAGCAAGTAAAACATATTATGCTATACTATACTATTATATACAATACAGATGTTATTCATATAAATTGTATATGTATCTTAATGCACGTAGTGAAACAACTTCATGCTTCTCAATCTGAATAATCACAGTTATGCTCATACACAACACTCTCCTTGAATTTCTGTGTTAAATGTTCATCATTGAAAGATCATGATTAGTTCTTGGGCTGCAGGAGCCTAAAGAATCTGACATTTTGCTCAAACTATTCATCATAAGCCAGCTTCAAATGGAGAGTGTGTGGATGCTTAGTTGGTGTTTATGTGAATATTAACATTAATCAATGTATGCAAAGAGCCTAGCAGGATGATTACTTAATTAGATTTTAGTAATTGCAGCATCCTCCACATCAACCTCTCTTTTCCTCTTTATTGATATATGAAGGCTGCCCATAATCAGAGGAGCAAAAATACTATATGCTTTCTTCAGAATTAAAGTACGTGCATCTGTGTCTTAGCATCTTGCTAACACATACAAGGAAAAATATATTAATGTAAATATTAAAAATATATTAACATGTAAATATATAGTCATAGTAACATAAATATAACTTATGTATAAATTAATATAACTAGTATAAGTTAAGCAGACACACAAGAAAGCACATAGCCAAATACATTTTCAGATATCACAGATAATATAAGTTAGATATAACACACATGTAAGCATACATAATTACTTTCTAATTAGAAAATAATCTAAGTCTGTCATGATGGCTCATTGGAAGGAGGCATTTGCTCCAATGAGCTGACTTTGATGGGGCATGTCTGGTACACATATGATGGAAAGAGAAAAAGGACTGGCACATTTTGTCCCCTGATATCCACACAGGAGCTCTGTGTCATATGTGTACTCTCACCACAAATAAATGAATAAAACTACATATGATAAAAAGTTAGAAGCCATTCTAGAGCCAGGAACTATATAGGTAAGACTTATATAATACTTAGTTGAGTACAAGATACCTCAGGAAACTCCTGCTGTCTGAGTTGATCTTTCAGAGTTGGATCCTACATTTTATCTTCACACTTGAATAATTAATATTTTTAATGTTATTGTTAGTCTGGATTCTCTAGAGCAGTGGTTCTCAAATGTCATAATGTTGCACCCTTTAATACAATCCCTAAGGTTGTGGTGACACAAGCCATCATACTATTTTTTGCTATTTCAAAACAATGATTTTGCAACTGTTGTGACTTGTAATTAAATATTTTATATGCAGGATCTCTGATGCTCCACACTCAAAGGCTTCATGACTATCATTTGAAAACCACTTTTATTTTAGAGAAACACAACCACATGATGATGATGACGACAAAGACAAAAACTATGAGGATGATGAAGACTACAGTGACGATGGTAGTAGTGGTGGTGATGGTAAAGTCAGTGGCAGTGGTGTTTGTGTGTGTGTTGTGGTGTGTATTTATTAAATCATTTAATTTGAACATAACAATAGCAGCTTACTCACACCTGAAAACCTTAGAACAAAATAATTGCTCAATCTGTGAGGCATGGGCCTCAGCAGTCCCAATCTGGCACAGATAAACCTGAAAGGTTCCTGGAGAGACATTGGTTCTTGATTCAAGCTGGAAGGCTGGAAACATTGGCTCTGATATTAACAAAGGTATTTACAGCAGCAGCAATGGGGTAAATGGACTTTGTGAGGAGAAGGCCAAGAAACTAAGGGACTGCTACCAGAAGGTGCCATCAACCAGGTGGGACCTCAGGTTTTCTGACTACTCATCTATACTCCATATTGGGCCCTCCATTAGCCCAGACAGTCTTTACTCCAGTCTGAATTTTACAAGTTCTTGTCACCCCTAAGAAATTTGAACAAACTTTTACTCTTACCCAGAATCCTACCACTTTCATGTGCTCAGTTTCTGAGAGTTCAAATACAGATTTTCCTAAAAAAAGAAAAAGAAAAGTTGGATTGTGGGAAGGATTAATCACTTATCAGACACAACTTCTCTTTCTTCAGAGTCTTGGGGTTCTTTCATTTAATATGTAAGTTTTAAACATATGTACTTAATTATAATTGTTTTGTGACTGCTAAAGGAATCCAAGAATCATAAATGATGTTAACTCTTGAGACAGTTAAATGCTGAGGAGTTACTAGTCTATTTATTCATATTAAATTGATTCGGGTCGAGTCTCAGTAAATGACTGATTGTTTTTGTTTTGATTTGACATTTTAAAATGTTTCAGAATGTTTTTCATCTTTCTATTCTGATTCTTGCTACTCTGCATTAGGGCACTTAGTGATAAACATTACACAGTATTGTTTAGGGCTTTGAAGATGCAGGTGTACACACAGACTCTACCGGAAGCAATTCAAATCACACACACCAGTTATAATACCCATAGTATGGAGTTATAGACAGTGCTAATGGCCCTCTTCATTGGTACCACCCATGACAGGTGAAGACATTTTAAAGCCATAATTGTAAATTCAATGATAAGCCAACAAAGAATTAAGGCATGATGATGATGAAGTTAAAAGAACGACACAGCAGGTGAGTTCTAAACACAGCTTTTATTGTTACAAACAGCTTCTGTCTCTCTCTGTTTCTCTCTCTGTCTCTCTCTGTCCCCCCACCTCTCGTGTATGTGTGTGTGTGTAGTATGCACACAGGGTTATACAGGTGCCTGTGGGCATGCATGGTCAGAGGCCATTGGAAAAGTCAGTTATCCTGCTCTCTCTGTTCTATTAATTAATGATCTGTTACAGAACCTGGAGGTAGTCTGGTGGCCAGCAAGCCTCAGTGACTTCATTTGGTAGTCTATGTATGTTTGGCAAGGCCTGATAGAATACAATTTACTTAATAATGAGCTCAGAAGTTTTGTGCAGGGTAGGGATGCTGGAGTTTACCTTGTCTTTATGCATTGCCTATATGGTCTCACATTATGGTACCAATTATTTAAAATGTTAAGGAGATCATTATTTGAAGTGATCTCATTCTGGTAATGATCATGGTAACCAACAGAAGCAGACAAAATGATTATTAGCTGAAATAGATTTCTAATAGATAAACTGAAAATTGCATAATGTTCAAATAATATGAGTTCAGAGTTCTTAAAAAGATCCAACAAAGAAGGAAACAAAGAAGTGAAAGTCAAAGGAAAACAAGAAATAGTACATTTATATACCAACTATAATATGATTCCAATGTGTATAATGGAAAGTGAATTTTAAAGTATATGCAATAGGAAATTGTAGAGAAGTTTCATAGTAAATATCCTATAACATCATATTGGTGCAAATATATAATTGAGCACATTATTCAAAACTTCTTAAATGACACAGCTATAACGAATGAATAGTGCTATTTATAAATTTAGCTTCAATAAATCTGACTTAGTGAAAGAATTATTATATGAAATGATAATTAGTGGGGCATTTATGGATTTTAATGTTTGTAGCTCTAAGAAACAAAGGCTTAAAGGACATGCAAACCATCAACTTTAGACAATTGGATACAGACAGAACAAAGAGATCTAAAGAGATTAGAAAAATAAATATTTAATTGGATAGAATAGGAACCAAATATTCAGAAGAAGTGCCAACAAGGAGTCAAAAGCTGGTCCTCTGAGGATGCTAATTATTCAGTAGCCTTAGGAACAAGTTACTACTGGAATGGCTTTGATAGCCAGTCAAGGAATGACAGCTGCTTTATGAAACATACTTCTGAGAGTGAGCTGGGCAGCCACAAATGCTCTGTGCTGACCATAGTTCTACAATCAGCAGCTAGGAGACAAGGAGAAGGTACTGGTACCTCTTTGATCTCTGTGCCTGCCTAAACCCTATGTAAACATTTTCCATTTTGCTTGGCAGGAATACAACAAACATCTTCTGCGGGTGCTCAATTACAAGTTAGTTTCTTTCCTTCCTTCCTTCTGTCCCTCTTTTTCCCTCTCTTCCTTCTTTCCCTCCCTCCCAACCTCCTCCCTTCTTTGTTTCCTCCCATTCCCCCTCTCCTGTTTTTTCCATTTCCTCTCTCCATCTTTATCACATAATTCTTGAAACAAGTGCTCACTCTGTCTGTCTCTTCACTTACATATCACCCAACCTCAGCCCCTTACAGTCACACATGGATTATAAAAACCACTATCAGTTGGGTTTCTGGTCTGAAGGGTTATTCACTTCAACTTCATCCTTCACACAGGATAAAGGCACAGAAGCTGTTGAAATACGCCTATTTCTTTTCCTTTTAAAAATTTCCCCATGACTGCCCTCTAATAACGTCTAAAGCCTCTTTTAAACAAGTTCAGCAATAAATGCTTCCATGTGTTCCATATCTAACAATGCATGGCCTCATTCATTGCCCAGAAGGTTTTAATACTACTGAACATCATTGAAATATTTATTTTTCCTTTTCTTGAGTGAGGAAATTGATTAAATTTTTGTATAGGAGGTAGCAAAGTAGACATTACAGAAGTAGAAAGAATTAAAATTATTTCTGTATTATGCCAGGTTTTAAAAAATGTTATTTTTTATTCTTTGGATGCATATAATTTTACCATGTATTAAATACAAAGGCAAACTTGCATACTAAACAGATAGATGAATATGCTTGATTATTTGTACACACAGATTTAAATCGTGACAAATTAATTTATAACACAGGACATAGAACCTCTTCAGTGTGTTCCAGCATTGATTAATACTTTTATTATCATATCTATCATTTATATATATCACCTATCATCATCTATCAACTACTATGTATCTTATTATTTTTCACTATCATCATATCACTCTATGTATGCTCTTCACTTTGTCATAATTTCAATCTTTATTCATGTCCTCTATATCTATTTTCATTCCTTCATTTATTATTACATATATTATCTTATTATCTATATGGTTTTTTTTTTTACTTATACTGTTTTTTTTTACTTAAACATTTGCTTTATTCATGGTGACATTAATTAATAAGAGGTGCAAAGATAATAAGAGGAAGAGGAAGAAGAAAGGAAGAGGAAGAAGAGAGGAAGAAGGAGATAGATAGAGGAAAAGTAGGAGGAAGAAGAAGGAGAGGACATGAGAGAGGGAAAGAGAGGAGGGGAAGAAAGAAGGAGAGGAAGGAGTGGAGGAGGAGTGAGAGGAGAAGAAGAAGAAGAAGAAGGAGAGGGAGGAGGAGGAGGAGGAGGGGAGGAGGAGGAGGAGGAGGGAGTCGAAGAGAGAGTACAGGATATTTAGCTACCAGCTGGATTTTTTTTCTTTCTATCTGACTTGTGATTTTTACTTCTTCTATGTCTTCTTGCACTCTTTATATGTTCTCACCTCTTGACCACTTGTTGTACATGATCACCTTGGTTTGCTAATTTCACCTAATTTGGTCATACTCAAAATAACATAACAACACATACATCATCAATCATTACTCACATCACATAAAACATTACCTTGTAAGCTGATGAATAATTCATTATATGCATTCTAAAAAAATTGAATTGTATAAAAAAATTTTGTTATTAAATTCAAAGTTTATTCTCACTAATTAGGCAACAATTACATTCACTGTTACTTTCTTCGTTTTTCATGTATTCAAGTGAGAAGCTGATGTGATGATCTTTATTATTCTACATCGATAATCTATGATTCAACCTTCCATAGTAAAAGATAATATGACAATCGTGTGTTCCTGTGATGACCATGTTAAGCACAAGTCAGCCCTTTAGAAGCACACAGCAAGAAGACAATTTTAGAAGATACTGTTACAGAGAAGTTAAAGCAAGCTTACTTTAAATACAATTTCCTACAATTGCTGTATGGTTGTGTATCTGGGACTGGCCTAGCAGAATAGAAACATTGTAAAGAAACAATAGTGTTCTATGCTTACTATTAGACTATTGAAGTAATGGACCCAGAGGAAATAGGAATTTCCCCAGGAATCTCATGCCAGAAGAAGGAATGGGCACCAGCCTGAAGGAGAGCTTGTCTTCGAGAAAAGATTTCAGTTTTACAATTAGTCAAGCCACCTAATCAGATGAGACTGAAGCCGGATAATGATAGGTCACTGGTGGGTGGGTCCCCACTTTATCGTGGATTGCTTAGATGTTCACATCCTTGGCCTTTTATTTACACTTTCATCATTCTTCAGAGTCTCAAAAAACAAAGATGGGCTTGAGGAATTTACTGGATTTCTTTGTGTCTCTTCTTAATCTGGCAAAATTGATTGTGCCCTTTTGTGGCTATCAACTTTATTTGGCTTATTTAGGACTTGTGACTGGACTTGACATTGGACACAAGTTATGACTCTCAAGGTCAATAATGTTCCCAACTGTTTTGTAGAATTAATCTATGTAAGTTAAATGTACTGTGAGAGAGCAGGGATTTTTTTTCTGCTTTCAATTTTCCTTCTTCTCTGAATATTCCCTGGTACCCTTCTCTTACTCTATATTCTATTCAGCTCCCACCCTGCAGGCCTGGGCTCCTTGGTTTTGCCCTGTGTTTCTATTTTTCTGTTCTGTAAGTGCTAAGCACCAGCACCATGCTTCATTTCATTTATTATTTTCTGTAGACTCTGAAAACAAATCTGGCAGACTTAACAGGTTTCCTAGAGTATGTTACACAGATTGTTAAATTTGTTATTTAAAGAAAAAAAGTTCTGTAGCCAAATAACTTGAAATAAGACTAAATGAGATAGAATTGCACTTATTTCCTCTTTGTAAGGCCTGCTCAGAGCATTTGGTATGTGAATGTGCTCAAGGAATCAATATTCAGTTTATCTAACTGGTCTTACATTGTACGTTATTCTGGGATGCTCTTTGTTTCAGGGTATCCTGCAGGACCAGAAGGCAAGAGACAAATGCACTTTTAAACATGAAAATTTAGCCACACCCAGCAATAAAATTATTAAGCATTTTCACCTTTCAATGTGTCTCTGTGTACATGTGTGGACTTATAGGCAGAACTTAGCTCTTTTTAGATCATGGGGATAATTCCTGACAATTACTGGTGTATGATAGCTGTTCATGGAGCACAAACTCACTTGAGATGTATGAAAGAGTTTTGAAGACATTAATTACCTTCTGCTACCAGAAAGGACTAGAAAAATCTTCTTCATTTAGGTAAAATTCTAAAATATTGAACACAATTACTCAGCCGGGCGGTGGTGGCACACATCTTTAATCCCAGCACTTGGGAGGCAGAGGCAGGCTGATTTCTGAGTTCGAGGCCAGCCTGGTCTACAGAGTGAGTTCCAGGACAGCCCGGGCTACACAGAGAAACCCTGTCTCGAAAAAAAAAAAAAAAAAAAAAAAAAAAAAAAACAAAAAAAAAACCACAATTACTCATTTATTAATTCTCAGAAAAAGAATGTATTTCATGTAGTATTGGTTCATAGAACTTTTTCACAACATAAAAATAGTTTGCGTCACAAATTCTGATATATGTCAAGGCTCTTGAAGTTATTATTAGCAAAGTACAATGATAGTCAGATACCAATGTTATGTGTTGTGGACGTGCTCCATCTTTTTTTTTTGCAATCAGCAAAGGCAGTTTATTGTCGTGGGCCCACGGGTCAAATCGTACCTCACGCAGGAGGCAGAGAATTTGACCCAGACCCAAAAAGGCTTAGGGCTTATATAGGGAAAGGCTGGGGAGGGGGCGAAGGTTCAGTGTGGTTACATATTGATTGGACAGTTTAAACATTAGCAATTTGCGTAAGGAGTTATGGGCAAAATGTGGGTGGCAGGATGTATAGTTACATTTCCATGTAGCCATTTGCGATTAGTTAAGTATCTTTTTTTCTCGAGGTCAACATGACTACAATTTAAACTTCATCAAAGTTTAGAATTCATTTTGGTTGTAGATGTTACCTAATAATCCATTTTCTATATAGATACGAAATTATTTCAGATATATAGTAAACTAGATATTTTATCTCCACCAAACAAGTATAATTGTGGCATTCTAGTCCTGATAATTGTAGTTTTAATGTACATTAAATACATTAAAGATATAATTTGTAAAACTATATTATGAATTTCATATTGTTATTTTCATTAAGAGATTAAAATTTTCAATTATTTTTTTATCTGCTAAAAGGAGTGTATACATTTTTCTGGTTTTCCTTTTTTATAATTTGAATTGTTGCTTTTGTTCATTAAAGATTATGGTTTATCTAGAATTTGTTTTTAAATGTTTATTTATTTTTCTTCTAAATATATGAATGTTTGCCTGCATGCAATTCATGTGCAACATGTAGATGCAGTCAGTATCTACAGAGGCCCCAGTAGGGCATTGCATTCCTTAGATCTGAAGTTACATGTCATTGTGAACCACCATGTAAATGTTAGAAACTGACCCTTGGTCCTTTGTAAGAATAGACAATGCTCTTAACTGGTGAGCTGTCTTTCTAGCCCCTAGAAATTCATTTTGGTTGTAAATGTTAGTTAATATATAATATATAATATACATAATAAACTAGTTCTATCATCTCCATCAAATAAGTATAATTGTGATGGTCCAGTCCCATTGATTTTCTTTTTAATGTGCCAGGTGACCTGCTTCTAAATACATTAATTTTCAAACATATCTTGACCTATGTTTTGGAATCACTTTCTAATTATAAAGTTACTTTACTAATTTTATTCTAATTATACAACATTTTAGAGCAATTTCACAACTGATATATTTAAAAGGTCAACTATTTTGCCCAGGTACATAGTATTTTAGGACTAAACATTGCAAGTGCCTATATATCAGTTCACTAAACTATAAACATTGCTTGAATTCTACATAAATAGTTGAATAATTCACATAAATTAGTAATAAGAGTGGCCATAGAATGGAGAAAAAAAGTACTTTTTTTAAACTAATAACTTACTAATAATATTAAAGACATTATTCGCTAAAAGTTATTCTTTGGCTATAATTCTTGGACCAGTTTCAGTTTTTTACTTCAGCTTTTGTTGACACATTAGTTTTTTTTTTTTTTTTTATAAGAATTTGGCAGGTTTGTTACCACTAACTTTATTTTTGACATCAGGCTATCTGATAACACTCACTACTCACCCTTTGTTTTCTTCCTCTTGTTCTCTTCAACCTCACCAGCTCCAAGTTCATAAGTCTCCCTCAATCACAATGTCTTCTTGTTTGGTTTGGTTATAGTTATGTAACTCCTGAGTTTAACCTGGGCCATAATCTTGATTTGTCCACTGGGATTTATCAGTGGCTAACTGAAGGCCACTGAAGTCTCACTCCTCACCCAGCATCCATTGATTGTTGGTAGCTCCCCAGGGAGGTGCTGGATCCCATAAATACCTGCCCTACTCATGACTGAATTTTGACAGGCCCACACTTGTGAAAAGAGTAAGGACAAGTTTGTCTGATAAATTCATGACTATAATTTTCTTATCATTTGAAATCGATGGGATTTCATAGCTTTCCTCACCATCATCTGGCTCTTATATTTTTCTAGCCCTTTGTGATGTTCTCTAAGACCAGTGGCTAACATAAATGGCCATTTTAGGGCTGAGCATTCCACAATTACCTATTCTCATCAGTTTGGATAGCCATGGGTTTCTACATTGGCTGTTACTCATTGCAGAAAGAACTTCAGTGATCAAGGATAAAGTCAACACTTGTCAATGGTACTGAAGTAAACACGTAGAAGGCAATTTGACATTACTTAAGTTGAACAAAGCAGTAGTAGTTTTCCCCCTAAGACCTCCACATGAATTGGCTTCTGACCAGGATTTCAGTTCCAAATGTGAGTTGCCTCTTGTGATGTGGGCCTCAAATACAAGAAGAAAAGTTTAGGTTACTGTATAAGGAATGGCAACGGTCACTTTTACCGAAATGACAGGGGCTGTGCACCACAAAGGCATATGCTGCAGTAGGACTTAAGTGAAGATTGCATGAGAGACCAAGGATTGTTGATGCATACAGTGTCAGCCAATCAGGAACTGTTGTTTAGAAGAGATGCTTTCTTGGGTGGAGGGTATTAAAGGAACTTGCAGCAGCTTTCAGACCAGCATGCTTCAGTGTTTCTCATTTGCTCTGATAGTCTTTGTTGTTGATTCTGAATCACCTCACCTCCAAACTTCAAGGTCAGGTAGGGCCTGGCAGCGAGTAGTCCAGGGCACAGCAGTAAGTTACCTCACTAACACTACTACAGGCCCATCTTGCCTGACAGACTGGTATTATAGCAAACAAGTTCAATCACTGGATAAAAATATTGATGACTTTTCTTAAACTTTTAACAACATATTTTTTTCACTAAAGGAACACTTTCTGGGAGAAGTGTGTGTATGTGTGTGTGAGTATGTGTGTGTGTGTATGCATGTGAAAGCTGAATGATTCTTCTTTGTGAAAGATGAATAATCCTTCTAATCCGTTAAAACAACAGTCATAATAAACTGATCTACAGATTTTTAGGTGAAAATGTGAACAAATTCATACAAACCAAGGAATAATTCTATCAGACAAATAAATGAGCTCATCAGGCTTCCTTATAATATATTGGTGAGGAGCCAAATATCCCTATATAAGTAAAAACAAAATAAAATAAAACAAAAAATTGAGTTTAGCATGGGTAACAACTTACAAAAGCTTTATTACTAGAGCTCTCTATTAGACAAACTGGTTTAGCCAGTTTTGAGAGTCTTTTCTTCCCAGTGATTGTTACTACTTGTGCAACTTTACCTGGGCTTGTGAATCTTGTACATTTTAGGAGCTTCCTGTAACTTGTGAGTTGTTTCCATCCTTGGTCTTATGAGCATTCCTTCACCAACAAGGAGGGATAGTCCATTTCAAAGAAAGTTATACATCACCAGGTTTATCAAAACAAATATAGGACCATAAAGCTTGTAGAAGAGCTTGGTGTATGAAAAGTATGTAATGATATACTTGGTCTTTGAGAAGCTCTCATTTAAGAAGGGCCAAACTAAGTCAAGCTCATATATATCCATGAAAATCCTAAATGACAAATGTTCCACCCACCTCAATGGTTGGTAACCATGCACAGAGAATACTTAGGAATAAGCTTCTGGAATTTTTCAGAGAACTGGATATTTTCTGTTATCCTCATTTCTATCCTGATTATGAGTTAGAAAAATAGCCTGCTATTTTTCTTAAGCCAACAAAAATATACATTAAAAATGTTTCAAAAAGAAGGAAGTAGATGTATTTTCACCCTAAAATTTTGATATCCGTTGGTAATCTTAACTCAAAATGAGATAGTTGTTTTGGATGCCCATCAGGTTGAAAAGCAGCAGCCAACTCCAGACTTTCTCTGAAGCTTAAATGTCAAACAACAGCCGAATGTGCTTTTTTAAAAATATAACTAAAGAAGATATTCTATTATTTAATTGACTGAAATGCTCAGATTCATTGCAGGTGACCTTCTTCCAGTTCCAGACGTAGCTGAAATGGTTACATGTTTACAAAGCAATGGTTAGAGTCATCAGTTAAGGATTACATACCCAGATGTTTCAGCAATACCAGATTACTAGAATAGTTGTTATGGTACTTTCATGCACGTACTGGGAACACCCTAAAGAAAGAATAAGTGTAACTATCAGGCAAATGGTAGGAGAGGGGTATTAAATGGGAGAAGAGCAGTATCTTAGTTTCTTAGTTCTATCGCTGTGAAAGACATCATAAATAAGACAACTCATACAATGAAGGCACTTAATTGGGAACTTGTGTACAGTTCCAGAGGTTTAGTCCATTATCATCATGGTAAGGAGTGTCATTGCATACAGGATGCATGGTACTTGAAAACTAGCTGTGAGCTTTACATACTGATCCATAGGCAACAGGCAGAAAGAGAAACACTGGGACTGCATGGCCTTTTGAAACTTCAAAGCCCACCTTCTCCAACAGTGATTCAATCTATTCAAACCAGGCCACACCTCCTAATCCTCAAACAGTACATCTACTGGAGGCCAAACATTCAAATATATGAGCCTATGGGGCCATTCTCATTCAAAATATCATAAGCAGCCAAAAGTCAATGATGGAGAATTCTCCCATAATTTTGATTATGAATAATAAATGTATTCTTATTTGACTTTATAAACAGGTGAAGACTGAATCTGCATATATCATTTAACAGAAGAAATGAAATTTCATATTTTAAAGGCAAGAAATTGATAAAATATTTTTAAATTTATTTTTCATTGTGTGTATGCATATGTATGCACACGTGTGTGTATTTGTGTTCAAATCTAATGATCCCCTTGAACTAGAGTTATAAGTAAATACTGAGCCATCTAATGTGGAATGGGAACTAAAATCAGGCCCTTTGTAAAAGCACTATGTTCTCTTAATGGCTGAGGCATCTCTCTATCCCTAAAAAAAGTGATAAAATATTAGGAGCTTGATTCTTCAGTTGCTCTGCTTTGATGGGGGAAAGGAAAATAGATTAATAATACTGTTGAGAAAAAATTTGGGCATATACTACTTCTAGAAAGCGTGTTATTGACTATTGTAGACTAGTACATAAGATACTGAACCTTGTGTGTTGATTGAGGTTCTTGGTGATTTAAATGACTATCTATTACTTATGAATGGCATAGAATTGTCAGTTCACATAATGGTAAAACTGAGCAAGTTGGAAGCTCAATGCTGAGACTTTTGCTCTGTGCATGGAAGTAAACCTAACAAAATCATTCCTCTATTATTTTTTTTTTTTTTTTAGAACACACTCAACTAGGCAAACTTTGTGGTTATTGTATGGGCAGGTTATTTTTGTTCTTAGGAAGACACATATGATACTTGATTTTTACTAGTTAGAAGTCAGTAAACCTTGTAAAGTTTATATGGAAGTACTATATGCCTAAATGAATTTAATATGCCTTGCCTATCAAATAGCTTTGCTTAGCAACACAGTGATTGCTTACCTCATGATTTTCCAGTAGCTTGGATCAGTGGCTAAGTTCTACCTTCAGCAACATCAGAAGAATGCATCCTACTTCACAAAATTCACAGCATTTCCAATACACTTTCTACTGAATATGTACTGGTTTAAGACAACCCTAAAGCAAAAAATGTGTGAACTGTGGATCATTTGAATGTTCAGACACATCCATCATACTCCTAGTGTGATCACAGCACACTGTACCTCTGTGGTGGCCTCAAAGATTATAATGTAACTGACAGTTTCCAATTCCTACTGCCATTGTAGCTGTCATAACGAATTGCAGTGTTGCTCATACAATTGTGGTGAATTGGAGGAGGTCAATAAGTCTACTATCCTGCCTCTTAAATAAAACCACAGTGCATACAGTTGCTTGTGGTACATAGTACTTGGTAGTAATAACTGATATTTGGCCACAGTATGAATTTACTATACTGACTGTTTTATGGTAGTCAGGTTATAGCTTCACATATGTATTCATATATATATTTTAGTTTATTTAATATATAGTGTTATATATTTATAAAATAAAAATAGATTTAATCAGAAAGTAACAAACTCTGAAAGGAGATTTATCAAAATATTAATGGTTGTTATTTATAAACAATAGTTTTTAAAAAAAACATTTTTGTTTACATATAAATGTGTGTGTGTATGTGTATGTGTGTGTATGTTGTGTGTATTTGTCTGGTCTCAAACCCTCAGTGTTACTGTGGAGGTTTGAATATGCTTGGCCCATGAGAGGCTGCACTATTAAAAGGTATGGCCTTGATGGAGGAAGTAGGGATGGGCTTTGAAGTCCGATGCTCAAGGTCTGCCCAGTGGAGTGGAGACCCTCCCCTGGCTGCCTTTGGATCAAGATGTAGAACTCTCAGCTCGTTTTCCAGTACTATGTTTGCCTGGACACTGCCATGCTTTTCATCATGATGATAAACTACTGATCCTCTGAAATTATAAGCCAGCTCCAGTGAAGTGTTTGCCTTTATAAGAGTTGCCTTAGTCATGGTGTCTCTTCACAACAATGAAGCCGAACTAAGATTGTAGCCTAGAATAACTTTGAAATTCTGATTTTTATGACTTTACATTTCAAGGGCTTAGGTTGCAAGTGTATACCACCAAGGTCAAGTTTTCCTTAGCCATACTTTTATGTTTATCCTACAACTGATATTTTAGAACAAATGGTAAACGTTAAAAAGTTTGGGATGGGTAAAATAAAATTACCTAAGGATAATTCTAACAAAATATAATAAAACTATAACTTATTGTGTAAAGTAAATTAGCATATAATTCTTCAGTGCCTATGATACCTAGTAGCTTCCTTCCTTATGTATAAGTCAAGGTAAGGTCCCTACAGTTGCTACTTGTGTGACTCCAGTTTGAAACATAACATGCTGAGATAGCTATGGAGCCTGATTCAGAACTGTAGAGAATAACTCTTTGCCTTCAGTTCCAGCTGTAGCTCTTCCTGTAAGCAACTTTTAGAGGGAATATAGTGAACTCAAGTTTCCTCAGCACAATTCTGTTCAGTGTTGGTAGGTTTGTGGACAACTTCACAAATGTCACCTTGTGCTGAAATTTCACTAGTGTGACAAGAAAGAAAGAATTTGCTGGGTTACAAATTTACAGATAACTTGGATTACTCTTGTGTCTCTCTCCAACACAGGCAGCTTCTAGTATTTTATCTGAAGCAAGAATAACTAAATGAAATGTATCCAGCTTCCTTGCATGCCAGTTAAAAGATGCACCTGAGCTTATTCCACGTGGCCTGACACAGTGAAAGAAGTCAGCTAGGGGCAGTGTATGTCAGAGGTCTGCTCATTCTACGATTCATGTAATGGGTATCGCTAAAGTAGAAAGTAAGACGTAACAACATTGAAAATGGTAGAGTTTCTTTAATTCAATAGTGATTTTTAAAGAGGACAAGTATAAAAAATGATTTGCTAGAACCTTTCCTGAGGAAACCCAGTGAAAGGCTTTCACATGTAGACATGGAGGAAAGCAGATTGAAGTTAGAGTCAAAGGCAGCTGGGAGCCACAGATATTGGTGTTGGGAACTGATGCCAGTCCACTGTCAGAGCAGTGAGTGCTTTAAACTGCTGTGCCATCTCTCCAGCCTCTTCACTGTGACTATGTCTTGTGTTTGTATCATGGGAGAGAAACAAAATTCTTTGTGAGTTCTATGCAAGTGACAATTTTGTTACAACTTTTCTGAGTCTTTCACTTATTATTTCTTTCCCTTCCTCAGAGCATGTTTCACTACATTTGCTTGTGTGTTGTGGGGTGTGTGTGTGTAGGCCATACTACAAGACTCATATGGAGATAAGAGAACAGCTTTCAAAGAGTTGTGTTTGCTCCTCGCACTGTGTTGATTTCAGGGAATGATTTCAGGAAGTCCCGTGTACCAGCTTAGGTATTTCTCCAGCCTTCCTCTCCCTTTATAAGCAATAGATTTCTTGCACTCATACTTCAAAGTGTTATCTTTGGATACAATGAATTTATCATATTTAACTTTAGTCCTTAGATGAGGCATGGACTAATTGCTACAATGTACACAGCCTGTGACAATTTCAGACAGGTTTATAGCTTATGGTAGGGATATCTCCTATTTCACAGAGTGTTGGAAACAAGTGTTTTGCTTTGATTGATTTATACTATCTTGTTCATTTGTTTGTTTGATTGCCAGTTGGTTTAAAATGGGGTTTTTACTCTGTTGTCTACACTGATCTTGTACTTCTGATCTCCTAGGTATGAATGAACCTACCAACTCAACCTTTAGTGCTGAGAATAAAGATGTGAGTTATTAGACCTGGCTTTGCTGATACATAGAAGACTTGCACAGCTTTCCACCCTAATAATAGCATGTAGAGTACTGTCTTGTCAATAAATGGGGTAAATGAACTTGAACTTGCAATCTATTTCATTTTAGACAACCTATTTCATTATTGACAAGATAGTACCTTACACGCAGAAAAGAGTCCTATAAAGTGCTCCTTAGGAACTCCACCTTTATCCATGATGGAATGTTGATGGGCTCCAACTTATCTAAGCTTGTGCAGACAGCGACATGTTGTGAGCTCTTGGGTGGATTGGTCCTGTCCTACTGTGTCATGTACAGCAGATGGAGTTTCACAGCTCTCCCAATCAGATTTCTTTTGTAGGAGTTTGGAGGCTAGAGTCAGATATGCAAATTCTCAATGGCGCTTGATGTTGGAATGATTGACTTTAGAGAAAGAGAAGATAATCACAAGCAAAACAATGTGGGTGACCACTAAAAGCCGACTGACTTTAACTTCATCAGCATCAAGGATATATTACATTAGTGGGATATACAAATTATTGATAAACCTTAGAAATCAAAAACAAAGAAAAGTATATTTGAAATCTTAGAGAAATATATGTTAACCAAGTGAGGACTTAAACCTATTCTTTCCATGGCCAACATAGTCTTTCAGAATCCCCAGTTCCAATGATAGTTCAGCCTACCCCATTATGCATCCTTGAACGAGTCTGAACACACTCCTGCTCTATTTCCCAACCCCCCTCTGTATATATGGGTGAAAAAGGGACACACAGCTCTGGCTACTTTATAATAAGTAGTGAAGTCAGGTATTAATTAATGCGATTTTTGTAATAGTCCTAATCTATAATTTAAGTGCATTTACCCAGGGCTGGAGATAAGGCTCAGTGATTAAGAACACTCACAGTTCTTCCGAAGGTCCTGAGTTCAATTCCCATCACCCACATGGCAGCTTATAATTGTCTTATGTGAATCTGCATATGCAGACAAAGTTCACTTATACATAAAATACATAAATAAATAAAATGTTTAAAGTGCATTTACCTTTGTCTCCCACTAATGTAAAATAAGATAATTTCTCAGTTATTAAAAAAAAGGAATTTGAGAACAACTATGTCTAATATATATTAAATCTATATTTGTAAGTCTTAGCTCCATTGATTGGTTTAAAAAATTATATTTCCAGAAAAGATATAAGAAAGGTTTGCCGTGACAATGTCAACATTTCTGAAATAGTTTAAAGCAAAAGAAAAACACCCCAATACTTTCTCATGGCCAACATGATAAATAGGAAGGGACAGGGGTTCAATTTGGACAATGTGGGATCTGCTTTGAACCAATCGAGTGTGACCAAGCTAGGCTTCAAACCATGTCCTTGCATGTGTGATGTGAAGCAGCTGCTGTCTCAGGTTTGGTCAGTGTTAGGGACCTCGTCTTATGGCCTCCAGTTGCAGTGGCTCTGATTAGAAGTGACAGCCCCTGGAACTTCTGTCAGCATATTGAGGCGTAGGGAGCAGAAGTCCTGTGTCTTACTGCCTTGAGGGTAGAAGGCAATGCACAGGTCTCTCTGTTGCAGACTCTGTGGTTTGCTGATTAGAGTGAAAGTCAGAAGAAATTCTAGTCAATATTTATGGTAAAAGAAAAAGTCTCTCTGTCCATTTTTTCCATTTCTGCCTGTGTCTACTTATCCAGTGCTTTTCTTCTTTTGTGATGCATGAAGAGCTGATTCTGACTTTTCACATCATTATAGGTTTAACACTCCCAATGCTACGTGACTACCGACCAATTCAATATTAGTTTGAATGAGAATAATTGCCATTTGAAAGTCTTACAGGGCAAACACGCTTGATGATGACTCGGTGGTAAGCATGAATATTAAATAAGTTGACATGGCTTTCTCTAGGCCATTGCTAATGCACCGTTGGAAACTTCTCCAGCCTCAAGTTCCATACCTATGTAGTGCAAAAGAAACAGTTTATCAACTCAGAACTGTTTGATTGGTCAAGTAATGAACTCTTATTAATTTCGTTATTG